>UYYA01004439.1:55272-107393 GCA_900624975.1 Angiostrongylus costaricensis
GAGCAACATAAACGGGATTTTGTTTTGACCAAGTGTTTCGCGTGGGCGCGTCGTTCTCCTTGTAAACTTATCTCGTGGGGTTACTATTTCGTAGCCATTGGAGATGGCTATTTGCCGGGCCAAGTCGCGCGATTCTTCCTTCAGTTCCCTGGTAGTGCACACAGAGGTGGCTGTTCGAAACATGTTTCTCACAATGGCCCTCTTTGTGTATGAAGGGTGGGAAGAAAGGAAATGAACAAGGATGTTCTTGTTACTTGCTTTCGATACCACTTTGTCAGGTAACCGCTACTTGATAGGTTTATTTGAACGTCCAAAAACGGAAGCCAGTTTTTTCTCGGTTTCTCCCGGGCGAACTTTATGTACTCGGACTGCTCGTTCAATAATTCAAAGCCTTTGTCTATCTCCTCCTGCGTAGAGAAGACGACAAAACAATCATCTACATATCTGCAGTAGAGTAGTGGCCGGAGATCGAGAATAGGGACTTCTATCTTAGACATAAACACAATGGCAAGGCTTGGTGCCAATCGCTGTCCCATTGCCAACCCCCTTATTTGTGCGAAATATTTCCCAGGCCATCTGAAAATCGAGCAGTTTAGGCACTTCTTTAAGAGAGCCGTTAGCTGCTGGATGGACAACCCATGCATATTTATTCTTCTTTCATGTTCAACGAAAATTTCTAAGATGACTTGAATTGCGGAGTCATTCGACACGTTGGTGTACAGTGCGGTAACGTCGAAAGACTCCATCACGTGCGCGTTATTATGAGACGCGCTACGTAGACGTTCTAGGAACATTTGGGTGTTTGTGAGGTGAGCTGGAATGTGGTCAAGCAACTGGGTAAGTTTCAGGCTTAAAAACCAGGTTATTCAATCCGTTGGCCCGTCTACACAGCTGATGATCGGTCCAGCCTTAAATGATGACTGTTTGTGCATGGCTTGTCCATCCAGCAGCTAATGGCTCTCTTAAAGGAGTGCCTAAACTGCTCGATTTTCAGATGGCCTGGAAAATATTTCGCACAAATAAGGGTGCAGGCAATGGGACAGCGACTGGCACCAAGCCTTGCCATTGTGTTTATGTCTAAGATAGAAGCCGCTATTCTCGATCTCCGGCCACTACTGCAGATATGTAGATGATTGTTTTGTCGTCTTCTCTACGCAGGAGGAGATGGACAAATGCTTTGAATTATTGAACGAGCAGTCCGAGTACATAAAGTTCACCCGGGAGAAACCGAGAGAAAACTGGCTTCCGTTTTTGGACGTCCAAATAAACCTATCAAGTAGCGGTTACCTGACAAAGTGGTATCGAAAGCAAGTAACAAGAACATCCTTGTTCATTTCCTTTCTTCCCGCCCTTCACACACAAAGAGGGCGATTGTGAGAAACATGTTTCGAACAGCCACCTCTGTGTGCACTACCAGGGAACTAAAGGAAGAATCGCGCGACTTGGCTCGGCAAATAGCCATATCCAATGGCTACGAAATAGTAACCCCACGAGATAAGTTTACAAGGAGAACGACGCGCCCACGCGAAACACTTGGTCAAAACAAAATCCCGTTTATGTTGCTTTTTATAAGCGATGAAGTAAGCGCAGCTATAAAACGATGCTTAAGAAGGGCAAGTCTAGAGGAATCGGTAGCGATAGTTGAAATACCACCGGCTACTCTACGTCGTCAATTAGTTCGAAACCGCTTGTATGACCGTCTGTGTGAAACAACAAATTGCGTAATTTGCCCTTACGGCAGGGACGGTGATTGCATGGCATGAGTTCAGGTACGATATACCTGATCTCTTGTAATAATTGCAGAGATGAATATCTTGGAGAAACGGGTAGACCTTTGTGTATCTGTATAAAGGAACACCTAGATAGCAAACGAAAACTAAGACGAAGTACCCCACTAGGCACGCATAGGATACAAAAGCTTAGTGGAGACGATTTTGAAGTAAAAGTCGATACCCTTGCACAGGAGACTGAAACACCAGCGCGAAAACTTCTTGAGGCTTTTTGGATGAATGCTAAAAACCCTACAATGAATAGCAGGGAGGAATGCCCAGAGGTCATACGCGAACTGACCCCGTATGTTCGCATCAGTTTTTGATGTGGGGTGGTGCAGTCATCAACCAAATGCAACTCGGCTGTTCTAAACTTCCTCATTGGAAGTCACGTAAAAAGTGGTGAGTTTTTCGGGAATCTGTTGATCATGTAACTACCATAGAGTTTTTTCGTCTTTTATATGTGTTATTGAAGCATTTGGCCTAGTGGATTGTATATCAGTATACCCTTCCAGGCTCTGAAGAACGCGATACTGCCGAAACGTCAGCTAGCGTTGTATTGTATTGTGTTTTTCTATGGAAGTAAGTGTATGCTGTTTAAAAACCTTGCGATTGCTGAACAAGAAAACGACACGTTTTTCTGATATTATAACTAAAGTTTGATATTGATCCTCCAGGCTAGTCTCAACTGGACCTTAATATAGAATGTTAATTTGCGATGTTTGTTATGAGAACGAATCGTCAACATTGTCTTCCCAGACTTAGACAGCCTCCGCTAAAGAAGACTTCATGGAAGGAAGGAGTTTTCCCATTGAACTTCTACATTCTATATGAATTCCATGTAGACCTTTTTCAAGTCCTTCTGTTAATAAATAAATTATATTATAATAGGCTATCAATAGAGAGATTTGATTATTTTTTCATAAGTTGATGGTGCCGTGGGCCCAGTTGAAGGCATTGGTGGAAGCAAATACGTGCACGACTACTCCAAACCTCAAGGAGAACTTGTATTGTATAAGCATCTACATCATTTCGGTACACTCAAAAACGAAAAACTTTAAGAGGATCGACGAATGGTTAATTTGGATGGCAATCAAAGAGATAGCCGTTTTGAGGTATCGACTGCGCGATTCTTCTGCGCAACTAGAACTGCCCGATCCTCGACTGCATTGCGTCGATGTACGATGAGAAATGGATTTTCTACGACAACCGAACATAATCATCTCAGTCGTTGGATCACAGCAAAGATTCACATCACCTCCCTAAGTCAGAAATGCACCAAAACATGGTCGTGTTGTTTCATGGCCTACCAGTTCACTTGATCCATCACAGCTCTCTGACGCCGGATGGAGAGATTACGGCGATGAAGTACGTTTAGAAACACGACAAAATAAACTAGAAAGCTGAGCACCTTCGCCTTGCATTGGCTAATAGGAGGGGTCGGTTGATGCTGCGAAACCACACGACGCACCAGCGATGTTGTAAAGGTTGAACTACCTGGACTACGAAACCCTGCTGTGGCCACCATGCTAGCCATATTTCTGACCTTGCAGCTGCTACGACCTTCAATCATCTTACCTACGTGAAAAATACCTCAGAAGCGAAGTCGACTTTGAAATAGCCTTTAACAGTTTCATCACCTCTAGAACTCCAGAGTTCTACGTGACCGATATAAGTAAACACGTCTCTCATTGAAAAAAATATGCAGATTCTTGTGTTCCTTGTTTCAATTGATAAAGTTTGTTTGAGGGGCAAATGCTGCCCTAGATATGCAGTTCGAAAACCGCCATTAATTTCCAAACAACCTTGTAAAATTGCGACATTTCCGAATCTCAAAAGCCTCCTCTTTTCCAGAAATTTTACTTGCAAAGCCTAGAAGTAAATGCTAAATATAACCCCAAGGAGAAATAACAGCGCGGCTGGCTATAGCTGCAACCAGAGAAGAGCATTCGCAGCGGGCGCCCGAAATTTTTTTATCACTCGCTAATACCTTTCCAGTTACACTACAACGATTATCACTTTCCTGCTTCTAGAATGGCGATAGAAAGAGTCGCCTATAAATACCACTTCAAGCTATTAAACAACACAGCTAGGTTCATCTGCATGCATGTGGAATCAAGAAGGACCTACATGCTATCCGAATAATTTCATCTCCGAAGCCCGATACGGTTCATAAAACAGAGGTGCAAAAATCTGTGAACGTCAATCTCGAACTGTAGAGACAAAGTGCTTTATTCTCATAAATGGATGCATGTAACAGATAAATTATATATACAGTATATCTTAGAAGTATTTTATTAACCACAAATGTTACGTCAATTACAAGTGGGCGTGGCCACACATGCGTTTGCCACTAACTCGCCCCATCGCTCTCTATTACCGGCCACGATTCGCTCGGCAAAATCAGTACTCGGTTCTGAAACACTCTATTCTATGTGGTCCCTTTCTATTAATCTTCATAACGCACGGAAATTCTTCTCTACCGTGAAAAGATATCCATCTATGATAAGAAATCACATTGCCTACTTTTTTAATGAAATATCACTTTTAGTCATGTTAAGGCACAATAGGTGCTACCTAAGTCGACTTAACAAATTATGGTTTCTCAAACGGTCTTAATTCTCTGTTTTCCTTTTTTTGGTGAAAATTTTCTGTAATCTTAATGTGCACTAAGAGCAGTAATGAGACACTGGAAACCGTTGACGAGCAACATTGTTACACTTCATGAGCTCATCTTTCCACGACATCTGGTCATCTCGTTCTACTTCATCTCTCTGTCTTTTCTATGCCATTTTTATAATATGAAAAACTCACATAAAGACTTTATTAAGGTAGTTTTGTCCCACGGTCAATATTCATAAATTGCCAAAGATGGAGGCATGGAAGGAATCTCATTAACATATAGCTCCTCCTATATTTTCAATCCTATAATAATGACAAGTTTTAAATGTAGATTGATAAATTTTCACTTCCATTGACGTTTATTGTAAAAAAAAGGATAAAGCTCACGACGTTGATCAATCTCTGAGAGATGCGCCATGCGTTGGGTTTTATTAAGCATCGTTTGGAGGTGACTGAATGCATATCTGGCCTTTACAATGACTTGCGGTTGCCTACCAATGTATCGAGCCAGTGCTGCTATCCTCCCAGACAGGTCTGATAGCAATTTGCTGACTGCAGAGGAATGGGAGACTTCGTCAGCCATGGCCGTGGGGATGGATTCCACGCCTGTGTTCAGGGCGCCTCCGACAACTGCGCCACAGGCGCCCACGTTAACTGTAAGGTAGTAATAATAACGTAAAAACCCACTAGAATTTGCAGATCCTTGTCCAAAGAACACAGGTTACTGTGCTCTACCAAGGTGACACTGAGAACAATAGCAGATTTCTGAAGCCTATAACCTACATTTTTCCCACTTTATTTCTCTGAGGTTCACATATCGAACACTAAAACAGGTGAACAAGCGGAATTTTGTCCCTAATAACACATTTCGCAGTGTTTCGCTGCTCTTTTCAGCTGCTGCCCTTGTGTTGGACATTTTAAAACTATAAGTTATAGCTGCAGTAAAGCTGAACTGTTTTCATAACCAGACTCTAGGCCAGATTCGAACCTTGGTTACCCTTTCGGAGGGCTCACGTGTTATCCACTGCACTGCTGAGGCTCATGCTCTGCTATTCTCTTAGCCAGTCTTTTGCTCCAGCTGTATCACACGTCAAGTTATATTGCAATTTATGTGCTAAATTTTTTGAAAATCTTGATTCTAAACATATCTAAACTTTTAACGGTAAAAACCACAAGCATGGCGAAGCGGAGCAAAGTCTCTTAGATGAAACTATACCCCGTATGAAGTGCTGACATACCTGCAAAACTCCGGACCACAGGTGTATGCAGTGGGATAGTTGAGATAGCTAGCTGAGATACATGCAAAGCGAAAGACCCGGATAGTGTAGTGGTGAAGTGCGCTGCTCCCCGGTAAGGACAACAGCGCGTGTTCGTTCCCCACTGCATACACCTGTGGTCCGGAGTTTTGCAGGTGTCTCAGCACTTCATACGAGTTATATTTCACAACATACCCCGCCATTAAGAAGAAAAAGGCAGTAAATAAAAGAGTTAAGATTGTGAAACTATACCGGTCAAAATTCATCAAATACTCCAGTCGAAAAATCATTCCTTATTGTTGGGAAGCCAGCTTCGTGCGTCATCTCCAAAGCAACATCTGCGTTTCGTACTTTTCCTCCATACACCTTTTTAAGCTTTAATTTTGCGAATTTTACAAAGCCCTCTAAAAAATTTTCGAAAAAATCCAAAGAAGTCTCTGCCCCCAAATGTTTTAAAAGTTTCGTTTTAGCTCAATTCATTCCTATAAAGAAAGTCTTTGAGCTGTTTCATTTTCGACACATTGTTCTCGTTTGCGAAATTAGGCGATTTTCGATTGGGCTAATTTTTTGTGTTGCGTTCTTTCTCGCTAATGATTGGTACTTGTGGCTTTGACGTCTAGAAAATAAAAAAGATAACGAAGAAAAAATTTTTCGATCTTCTTAGTTTTCGAGATTCCCAGTTCCATTTTTAGTTTTCTGATTGGATTCTATAAGTAGAACAGATTTATTAAGGAAAAAAAGCGCAATAAAATTGTTAGCCAAGTAATTCTCCGGATTAAATTGCACTACTCTTTCAAAAATTTGGAGGCATGCAGTACAATGGTTAAAGATGCTCTTCAATACACAGATAGGTATTGGTTCGATCTCGCGTCCACGATCAACCAAGCTGCCACTCCTCTAGGGCCAGAAAGTTCATGCCAGAAACGTCTATTAGAACAAAATCATGCATGAATGGGGTCGACTGCAAGCTACGGACCAGTTAACACCGAATATATTTCTGCCGTCTTGTGCCAGAACTGGAAAATTTTATTTTAACTCTACCGAAATGCTTTTTGGTCATGCTTTTTCCTGTTTTCCACATGTGATTTTGCTCCGATGTGAAATTTTTTCGAAGAAGTGGCGTCAAAACTCAATGGGGACTTTTGATTTGATGGCTGTCAGTAAGCCCTTGTTATCTGCTGAATCGCCACCAACTGCTCACTTTCTTGTTTATTGCAGTCTGAACTCCTTCAGTACTGAAGAATAAATACATTTCATGTTTTATATTCATTAACGAAATGATACATTTAGATACATGAGTTCTTTGTTCTATTTGGAGCAGCGTATTGAGGCGTCTTCGTACTACAAAGATGTCGGTGCGTTCCTCCATAAACTGTTTATCAACCTAAATGCGTAGTTCCTCCTACTCCTTAAACCTCCAGTCATCACATGAACCCCAGCACTTCTTCGATGCAATGCACTTTATTATACTGCAATTATAGGTGATGGGATTTTCCTTCTGCATTCGACGGTGACAGGTGGAGGATCAATTGTTTTCTCCCCTCGCTAATTTGCTGAATATTTCCGTGTGTTTCTTTTTCCTTCGAGTATAATTTTCCCTGATGATCTGAGGTCATCGTCCTAGAACGCTCTTTGGTGATTCAAACACAGGCAGTCGAAAGTTTATGTAAATGGATGAGTGCTTCCCCGAATGGTGCTGGTGATTCTTCCTAAGAAAATCGAACACCTCTGTAGATAGTAGTTGTATGACAGTGAACTGAGAATATTGATTGGGTTCCACCAAATAAGTGCTACTTGTAATGGAATCATAATGCCAGCAGAAGTTTTCATTCTTGTACCTGTAAAAATGTTGGTCAAGCTGAGAATAAGTTTGATAATTCCATCCGGAGGCGCAGCTGGAAGTAAACTGGTGGCCCGGCAGAGCACAACTATGTAGTCGTCGCTGCTACCTCATTGGAATTTTAAATAAAAGGCTACTACATAAAAAGTATGTCATTTATAATATTTTCCACATTGGGCTTTGCTTGTATCTTTGTAGAGTGAAGGAGCCCACTCAGAGCTGAGGTGTGGCGGAAACGAATGGAAGCGTTAGTGGCGTTCGCTTGAGCTACTCTGTGAATAAAGGGCTTACTAGTGATAGAACATAGAGATTTCAAAAAAAGAAGACATTTCGTGTTTCCCACACATCGTATTTACTAGTTACACACCATGCATTTGACTCCACTAGTAGGATCGTAGACTTGACTGCGTGTGTATTTATCCAATAAAAGGATTTGCGGAGACCTTCTAAGCACGGTGTGAAGTGGGATGTTAGACTTCATTGCTGTCGGCGGAGGAACGAACTTAATAACATTTGTATAATGCTGAGCACTGTAATAACTGCACTAGACAAAACCTTAATAAAATGGTGTATCTACGTCAATTTGAATGACTGAGTTAAAAAGACAAACTAAAAGTTTCTATATGAAATTATACTCGCTAAAGTGTTGAGTGTTTAAAGGAAAATTGCCTTTGGCAATGTTTGCTCTGTTTCTGAAACTAATCAGCTCAAAGAACAACAGATTTAATGAAAATTATCCGGCCTCCAGCTTGTTCGTCGCCAGTGGATCGTTGGTTGTTGATGAATATCAGGGGTGAAATGAACCCCATTCACAATAGCTAGAATGTTTAGAGTGTTTAGAATTCCTCTTTAAACTCTTGAGTAGGTGCTTATTTTAAAATACATTTTAAACTTTTATATTTATAAAAACAAAGGCATGTGAAATAAAAGGTTAAAGCTCTCGGGTTTGATCAATCCCTTAGGAATGAGCCGTGCATTCAATTTCATTAGGCAATGTTTCGAGGCGAGTGAATGCATATCTGGCTTTTACAATGACTCGCGGTGGCCTACCGATGTATCGAGCCAGTTACTGCTATCCTCCCAGGCACGTTTAGTAACAATTTGCCGACCATGGAGGGATGGAAGGCTTGGTGGACCATGTGCGCGGGAATCGATTCCACGTGTGTGTTGCAGGGCGCCTCCGACCACTGCACCACATTTTTGTAAAATATGTGGGAGTAAAAGACCTAAAAAGTTGTTTAATGTAAAAAGAATTGTAAAGTGGCTAGTCTAGTAATAACTCTTTCTATGAGCGATTGTGACTTTCTGAGGCATCATTGAAGAATTTAGGAGAAACAAAAAACGACTAAATCTTCGCAACTCCATAATTTTGTGTTTAGGTCAACATAAACGTTGTCCTTAAATGTAATCAAGCAAAGATTTTTTTTCGCTGTGTATATGGAAGTAATTTGGGAGCGAATCCTCCCTCACTGGATGAGGACGAACAACCGTAAACAATTTCCATGGCGTCTCTAGGAAATGAAGAAAAGAAATGAACTGAATATTTACTCGGCTGCCTATTCTTAATGTTATTCATCTGGTATATTAAATGCATTTTTTACGTTATAAAAAGTGATTTATTCTACTTATTAAGATACTTTTTTGGGTTTGCACCTTGACATGGTGGAGATGTTCCTTAATGTCGCAAAGTGACATAAGAGAATGAGTGGTTAAGCGTCATGTGTTCTCAATTGCTTAAGGACCCAGTGTGTATTCGAATCCATTCATAGTATCGTAAAGTGACCGAACGTGCGCCTCTGCCACACAGACAATGACTTTCCAAGGCTTATTATTTGTGAACTCAGTGTTTTATCCTCAGGGATATTACTGGTACTATGATGAAGACGTCAAAACGTTTAACCAAAAAAAAATGTAGCATACAGCTGTTAATAATTTTTCTTTTCTAAAAACACTAATAGAAAATTTCGGCGGGGCAGCATTTAAAAAATTTCAGTGGTGGCTCAAAAAGAATCAACCAAAGAACGCCACCGAACCTCCAAGAACACATTGCTCACTTATCATCCGCTCAGCAAAGGTAAATTTTATATTAGATCCTTTCTTTGAAAGTTCAATTTATGCAGTCATGTGCCAGACTTCAAAACTTTCGCCTAAGGGGAACCACGTTCTTGCAAATGAGAGTTATGATCACGAGTATGAAGGAAGCCAAGTGTCTGAATTCGAAAGCGTTACGACGATTTTTATTTGAACTTAAAGACCACGTTCTAAATGTGCTTTTCGCAACCTATGCTACAAAATGGCTTCAAAACGTGATCATCTCTGACAAGTGGAAGGCCTTGTGTACGATATTGTATTCTCTTCAATTCTATTGAAGAACAGTAACCAAGGAGATCAACTTTGCAACTAGCGACCGTATTTCGTGTTGACTCTGCCTTAGAATCACCTCACAAACCCTTTAGAAGAGTGGTTCTTTTTGTAGAGACTCGGTCTGAGCATTTAGAAACAAAGAAAAAAAATGATGAGGAGGGTATACGAAAGAAGGACCTCTTCTGAAGGGAAGCTACTGACCAGATGCTAAACCGAAGACTACACTTTTTGCGGTACTTTCCTTGATAGTGGACATACTAGCACTATGCTAATTTTTGTCGGTTCAGAAACGCAGAAACCAGACAGGATGCAATTACCCCGAACGGCTACCACCTGTTTATGAACAAACATAATCGTGGTTCATATCAACGAGCCTAGTTCGATTTATGCATTACTAAGCGATATTGGCAAACATCACTCTACACAAAAAGTCTATCAACTTGGACTCTGGTTCTCAAGAAACAAAACCACTTGAAGTGGTCTAAACTTCGCGCAACTTGCTAACACAAGAATTTCGTATATCCAATTAAAAGTAAAGTTAATCGTTAAATGACTTTAGGTGAAGTCCATTTTTAGTTTCCTAACAGGGGCTATAGCTCTGGTCCTACTTTCTCACCGGTAACGAATTCAAAACCCGCAATAATTCGTACTTAAAGTGAACTCCTAAATACTCATAATGGCATGCGCGTCCTCATTTACTGTAAAGCTCCTAACACACTTCCAATCCACTTCATTGCATTACATCGAAGGCATTTCTTGAAAATTGTCTTATTTGGTGTGCTGGTTATTTTACGACTTGAAGATGACTGGTCTTTTTATCAGTGATGAGACATTCAACGCTGCTTGTCACAGATCTTTACCGTATCCAGTCGACGGCCCTTGTGAATCGGAGAGAGGATAGCATCTCTATGACAAGTTTTTTTCCAGAACACTAGCAATCCGAGTGTCAAGTAGACCAGTTAAAAATGCTATGTAATAGGCCAAATTCTTCGTCAAAACAATGACTAGAAGAATGCTGCTAAAAATTCTCTCGGCAGAAGAAACTACTAGCAGTAAGGACACCTTGAGAAGGAGCAGAAAAATTGTTTTTAGCAACTTTTTTCTTTCATTTAAAACAAAGTGCTAAATTTATTTATTATTAATCATAAATAATATGGAAAGACATACGGCAAAATGGATGCTGATCAAACCCGTGCAATAACTATGGCAGATCGAAGTTGTTTAAGAAATCCGCCGGTAAATGGACATACTTCAAATTGGGTGGCTCAAGGGTTAAGCCGATTTGTGATACGGTGCTTTGTATCCTTGAAAATAAGTCTGCCTCAAATTTACGTATTACAAGAAAAAGCATAACGAAAGCGTAGACTCAGGTGCTTTGTCACCCCGCTACCGATCATCGTCCCTTACGTGTCGTTACATATCACCACGTCATATCACCACTTCATGATCTTACCACTTTTTTTCTACAATATAGCAAGGTAAATTGAAAAGAGAATCGACCTTTCCATTTGTGCTTTAACAACTTCGGTCCAGATGTATTGGATGTTAATAGATTTTTTTTCCTTAACGTTTAATGATCAACTACGCGTTATAACACGCGCAATAGAAAGGACGATACTAGGAGTCTCCCGCACCCCGCAAGTGATAGAAGGATCCGAAGTCTCACCCTTTTCCAATGATCAAGACGAAAGACACCGCTCTAGTCTCCAAGCTGTAGAAGATAAGGCTAACCCAACACATAATGCGTATGAATGACAACCAATGGACAAGAGCCTTTAGTGACTGGGTTCATCGACATGTCAAACCTACTCCAGCAAAGCCACCGATTCGATAGTCAGATTACTCAACGATAACACTAGAAGAAAGATACGATGCTCAATGAGTTCCTATAGCGAGTAGAACCCATTGGGCAACTCTTGTACGCGGTAGGGGTTTGCTGAAACTCGGTGGAGTCACTCGACGAACAACGATGAACCAGGTAATAAAGGTGAACGTTAAATGGTGAGACTCTTTTTTTTAACATAATGAATTCACTGTGTTTTTACATTTTCGTTTTGAGACTTTCTAGTAGTTAATATTCTGCCATACTCTGGTAAGAGCATTCATTTTAAAATATTCATTTCACACTCTACGCTTAATGTTAAAAGTTGTTGGGTGGTTTGATCGAACGATTTCATTTTCAGCCATTTTTTTCTACCTAGCTCTCTGAGAGGCCCGCAGAACAAGGGCTTCCGTGGGGCAGTGTGTAATGCGCGAGCCCCTGGAAAGGGAAATCGTGGTTCGATCTGGGCCGAGGTCCAGGTTTTGCGAATACCTCAGCATCGTTGTGGTTGTTTTCTGCCATTATTTCCCTACATCCTGCAAACAGATAATGTTTGCACGTTTCTAAGCATGGTTAACGTAAAATAAAAACGTTACTATAGTTTCGCACCTCAGTTGATTGAAATTCTTTCGTTCGAGCTTCCGCTAGCCCATTCTTTGTTCAGTAGAAGGAAAATCACAGAATACTCTTTTAAATGATGGTATCGCGATAGAGGAAGCATTCCTCACTATCTAAACATCCAAAGATGGCTTAGACGCATTATATTTAAGTCATCATGATTACCAGAAATGAATTGACTTTGGGTTCTTTGGGTTCATGAAGAAACATTACAATTTCTGAAACATTTCTTTTTTAGCTGACAGTGAGGTACCAATATCGAAGAAGTATAATACGAAATAAGAATTTTTTCCGCAATTGCCTATCTCTGTGGATCGAAAGAAGGCTTCCCGCTAGATTTCTTCCAAGGCGATGGCAGTTCCTAACATAGCTTTGCTATTAATAAGCTTTTCGGTAGAAATAACCAACTTCTCAGCTTGAGTGACTTGCCGGAAGAGCGAACCTCTTCTGTTCATCGCAATCTAACGCTCGTGATCAACCCTGTTCCACGGTAAAGTGCTAAGCCATTATTCTCACATTACATTATATGACTCGATTCGGTTTTTTCTCTCAAATTTTAGTGCAGCGTAGTACTCTTTCGTCAAGATACTTGAAAACTTTTCGTTTAATTAAAAGTGTAATGCAAAATGAGAAGAAGATGCTTTAAAAGAGAGCCGAACTCGTTTTTTTCAGACCTACTGTGCGTTCCTCAAGGGACTGAATTCATCGAACGACATATGTACTTCACCATTTGCTTATAGGACTAGATCATTTTTCGTTCTAAATGCATATAGTGCCTTTTGTTTGTTCATAAAAGCGGCGGTGTTACTATTCCGTTAAACGTTATTATGGCCATTCATTTTCGTTGCCACTCATTTTATCGCTTTTGTGACGTTTAAACGAAAAAACACAGTTAGACGACTATTTAGACCAAAATGAATACATTAATGGGTTTTATAGCGGAACTAATCCAGTGGAGATGAAGTGACGATCGCATGAGTGAATCATTGAAGTCCAAAGAAATGTGCGAAATGGGTTCGATTCCGCTCAACGGCGCCACTTGGCTTGCCGACATCGTCGGTACATTGCATAGTGGCTATGCACACATTCATCCCTACATAGCCGTAGCGCTTTGTCTTGCCGGTAAGCACATTGATTTTCTTTATACTGTTTGTATTTTACCTATCTTTTTTGGGGCACCGGTAACACCACGGCTACACATCCCCAGCAGCGTTGGATCGAGCCAATTTCCAAATAAAACCAAAGCACAACGAAACTGCAATAAAATCACTGTGATGCTGAGATATTTGCGAAACATAGAGAGACTGAGAGAAAGGCGATACGAAGAACCCGCGTGATGTGGTGTAAACAGGTTAGCCCCCGGAAAGGGTAATAGTGTGTTCCATTCTCACCGCAGACACCTGCGGTTCGGAACTTTGGAAATATTTCAGCATCATTGTAGCTGCATTACACATAACACCTTGATGTGAAAAATTGTGTTAGGCAGTATATAAAAAGCTAGTATTATAAGGACATATAAAAAACCAAACCCTTCTTCCTCCTGGATCGCGGTGTTAGGTACCAGAGTTGTTTGTGAGGACAAGAAGACCACTGACTTGACACCTCGTTAGGCCTCTGCGAACGACTTTAATGCCAAACTGTGCTACCTCAACGATTTAACGAATGGAGTCACATGTATGAAGCATTCCTAAAGGGCTTACCAGTGCTAGGCATATTGTCTTTTCAGCCATCTTTTTTTCTCTTCAAACAGCATTCAACAGGTACTCCTGTCGAAGGATTCACAACAAAGCGCTTTTTTGAGCTCTATCGGAGCTGTGAAGTTCCATAGTGAAGTCATAGAAGTGATTAGTTGTGCCTTAAAAAACGGTTGTTTTGGTGCTGTTGTCAGTCTCAAATCAGAAACTCTCCTAAAGGTTTTCTCGTAATTTAAACAACTCCGACTATTCAGCGTCTTTGAATTGACCCTAAATCCGCTGGAAAACTACCCTGCACAAATGAATCTGGCATGATCGATTGCAAATTCGTTAAGGAGACGAAGACCACTGTTATGAGTTATTGGCTATTGTAATATTTGTTGATTGACGGTTGAAGTTTTTAGAATGTTCTCGAATCTCAAGACATTCCGTCTTAATCCTGTACTTGTGCAACTGGTTATTTCACTTTGTAGTAACTTCAAAACAGGCTTTTAAGAAATTTGAAAAGAACAAGACCTTTAAGAAATTGTCTACGACTTTTTTCGAAAAAATTTGATTTCGGAAGCATTGATTACAGTAGCTAGAGCTCTATTATAGTGGTGCCTAAAGAAAGGTTACCATAATTTCTTCTTCAGGAAACTCTCAACAATCTAAAATTCCTAAATATTCTTTGACTGATAGGTGGGCAGAAGTATTACAATCGTAGTTAATCAACATGATATCATGTCCTTTTCTTCGCTGGAAAACATGGAAACTTACCCTGCTAGATTTTGAGCGATACATAGAGTCGGAGAGGGCGCCTGTGGCGCAGTGGTCGGAGGCGCCCTGCAACACACACGTGGAATCGGTCCCAACGCCCATGGTCCATCAAGCCTTCCATCTCTCCCTGGTCGGCAAATTGGTACCAGACTTGTCTGGGAAGATAGTAGCACCGGCTCGATGCATCGATAGGTCACCGCGAGTCATTGTAAGGGCCAAATATGCATTGAATCACTTTCAAACGATGCTTAGTGATGTAGAATGCATGGCGTATCCTTCAAGGGTTGATCAACGCCGAGCGCTCTATCCTTTCTATTTTATTCTTTATATATCCTTTATTCTTTTTATTTCACAAAGATTTTAAATTTTAAACAGACTTTACCCTAAACACGATACGAATCCTCGTAAAAATGGATACAGCGTTGGAGTCCTTCTTCCATAAGATCAAAATCCACAGATCGAAAATAATAAATGATCCTTCCAGTTCTAAAAACCAAGAGTGGTAACCTGCAGAAGAAAAATATTTTTTAAAGTAAGACTTTAAAGACCTTGTAGAATTAAAAGAATCAACAGCGAGTTTAAGAGGCGTAAGAACAGCTCAAGAAGTAACAGATGAAAGGATTTCCATCTCTCTTTTCACTGATGAGCTAATACTAGTTTGTTATAAAAATTTATTCTGGCAATGTTTTGGCGAATATATTTTCTTCATAGCAGCAATGATTCGAGTCGGTTGTCCACAGCCGTTCGTTCTCGCGATGTAAGTATTGGAAAGGACCTCACATCGGGTAGAATGTTTTGCAATGGAACTCCACTCAAGTAAAGTAACTTCGAAAATGAACGGTTAGAAACGACCAACTCGAATCATTCATCACAATCTGAAAAAGACGAATGCGCTGAAATTAGCCGAACAAAAGTTCTTTGTCTATTTTGTGTTAGCTCATCAGTGAAGAAAGACATTGATCACCCATATTGGGATTAGATGAAAGCCGGATTTCAAATGACAAGCTTTCGAAAGTGTATTTCAGACTTTCTTACATAATTACTTAATTAAAATGTACAAAAAAGTCACATAAGGAAAAGTGAAAATTAGAAAGTGACTGGGAAAAATCGTCAGCTAATAAACGCCTTCTAGTTTCTAGACATCTCAGACCATTTTTTCCTAGCAAATGGCTTCGTTTATACTTCATGATGTCTCCTAGTTCAAAGAAAAAGTAAGAAAGTCCTTCATTTGCTTGGAATTACGACACAAACTGGATTCAGTCATAATTTTAATGATGCTGAGATATTTGCAATACTCCGCACCGCAGGTTTGATTATTAAGTATGAAGAAAAACATCGGAATCAGATTTGGTAAAAAAAATATAAATTCTTTTAAATGCTCCAATTCGTCCTGTATGCTTGGTGTTTTTCTGGTCTGCAGTGCAGTTCCTCCCAACGGTTTACCGCCTCATCGTCGCTGAGAGGTGTTCCTGGGTGTCGGACTGCGATATACCAGGGAGATTCGTCCCCCAGCAGGGTCTTCCAAGCTAAGAAGGAGTCCAGCGTTTCCACCAGGAAGCTTAGCTAAGAATAAACCAATACCAGGATCCATCACCGTCCTGGTATCAATGTCGCATGGTGGTAATCTCCTCTGATCCACAAGGACTCCAACTGCCCGTGATGGTGAAGACCTGGGGCAGACTTTGGCCAGCCTGACCTGAGGATTTCAGGGAACCACAATGGCTTAACCAGCAAATCTCCAAATTATGGTGATTGTGCTGGATCCCGCACAACCATTGAGTGAGGGCCGTTCAAGTATCAAGTAAGTGCAGTTCAACAAGGCCCAACTCAGTTGCTTAACGTACCATATTTAACTCTAGCAGTTAGCTTAGAAGTAGATATCGGCACAGTTTTTTTCTGGGCCTGGAATCATCGAAATTTAGGGCTTTCATTCATGCGTAGGTGCAACAAAGTTTCTTAAAACTACAACTGTCATCACATTGTAGCGAAGTATTATAAAATTCCTAATGATTTTGAACGCTTTTGTTTCTGTTGCCCGTTTGCACTGTGTTGTATTAGCTTAGATGTATTCATAAGTACTGAGGTTTTCGTCAAGTAAAATCGAGGTCGAAAATGAGCTTGACTACCTGATCACTCCACTAAACGTAGGGTTCTAGTAGCGTAATAAAATGCCATCCAGCACAGACCAAATGATAGTACAAACTAAATGCATTCACATTTATCCAAAATAAATAGCGTGTAAGGAGAGCGCTTGTGACCAAGTGGTTAGAGGTGCCGTACAACACAATGGCTCGGTTGTTGGCTTCATGTCGCTCCCCGAGTTCACTAAGCTTTCCACCCTTCCGGGTTCGGCAAATTTTTATAGACCAAATATGAGTCCATGTACCTTTATCTGGGCAATGGGTGGTACAAGGATAAATTGCTCGGCAGTGATATGGGTTCAATGGGTGCGTGTAGAGCAGTGGTTAGAGGTGCTCAGCAATACACATGGGATTCGACCCAGTGCTCAAGGTCATTCTTCATGCCCTCCAGAGTCCGAAAATTGATGCCAAAATTGTATGGGAAGGTAGTAGCATTGCTCGACTCCATCGGTAGACCACCAGGAGACAGCTTAAGCCCAATATGCACCCTATCACCTCTAACAATACTTGATGAGGTAGAATGAGTGAAAGCATCCTTCAGAGATTGATCAACGTTCAAAGTTTTATCCTTTATCCTTTATACCGCTTATGAAGTTTTCAGAGGAGTATCATTAAACAACGTCTTTAGAAAACCGTACCTGGTTTTGATATGAGTAATTGTTGAGAGGCAAGTACGAAGAAATTCGCCTTCCTAGCCAACGTTGAGTTATATGTTACGACAATTTTCTTAGAACCTTGGTTTCTATTGAAATATTTAAAACCACAAACCTAATGGGTTTGAAACGAAGGCCTCTTAGTATTCTGAACTGGTCGCCTTTCTTTTCTTTGCATCAAGAACTCTGAATATTTCGATTCTAGGAACAGCGATGAATGCCGTCACAGTTGTGGTGTTCACACGACCGTCAATGCTTTCTCCAATCAACGCCATTCTATGCGCGGTAGCGATCTGTGATATTTTGGTGATGACATCCGTGTTGGTGTTCGTCTACCATTTTCTTATATCGGCAACTTTTAGGTACGATAAAAACCAATGTTACGATATTTCGGTATAAAAGCAGATGTTTTGAAGTTAGAAAAACACAGCAGAACTCATATAGCCATTTTTTTACTGAGGAGGGATAGAAACTTCGTGTAAATTTAAACCTACCTGTAGCATTTAAGCATGTTTTCTGCCTTTTTTCTACGGCTACCCTCTTTCTAAATACGAAAAGGTTCGAAGGAAATTGATGACGTTTTCAACTTATCTTTTAAGGGCGAAGCACCTAATTGGAAAGCTATGATTTGTGGCAAGGATGAATAATGATTCAGCTATGATCTCCTCTCGACTGACACAATGAGTGATGGTCTTATAGATTAATAGGTTATACGTGAAATAAGTGCAAATAGCAGTTTTCGTAGAAGAGGACGAAGAGGAGATCTAGGACGATATCCTTTATTAACCATCATGGTAGGGTAACTGCTCTTTCAGGACGTCTAATGCTTTTGACTCTGGTTTTGCAGTTGTCGAAATGTTGGATTCCAACTGAAATTTTTAATCGCAATCCACCATTCATTTTCTAATTTATCCATAACTGCTACTTTCTCCTTGTATTTTTATCTTCCATCTCTTTTACTCCCTTCATGCTCAGAACGAAGTAATGCCTCTTAGTGGGTTTACGCACTTTCGAACATGAATGATGTCTTGTCGTATTCCGTGTATCGGTTTCCCTTGTATTTTCGTGACTGAATTAAATAGACCATCGTTTATCGTGCCTTTTGTTGATATCTTCCAGAAAAAGTGGGCCAACTACATTGGATTGGTCTTTTGAGCCTCACTGCTTGAGATTTAATTTTAGAGAAATAAAACTGTGCAGGAATAGGTGGCGGTCCAATCTCGCCTAGAACTTTATGAAAACAGCCACGTTGGTTAGGCACAGAGCTTTCAGTTTGCTATAATGTCCTCTATTTCGCTATGGTGCCCTCCATTCGAAAGGCTTTCGTGGCTAACGGTGATGGGAGGGCTTTAGGCGTCTGAACTACCCTTATTGGTCTTGGTCATCACGACAGACTTATACAGCCACTCGTCAATTACGTTGTTCCAATTCTTCAACGAAAGTTTGTAGATCTTCAGAGCTACCTCTGTGATCAATCTTTGCCTAAATACCACTATGACAACATTTTTGAAAGAGCATTATTCTACGTAGAAATACTCTAGGTACTTACTTGGATACTTGGACGGTCCGTCTTCACGAGCTGTGCGGACCCCAGCACATACGCCATTCGTTCCTTTCTCTCGCAATCGTAGTCCATGGTGGTGGCCTTCTTCGAGCATAGTAGCGCTTGCGAGTCTCATACCGTGATCTGTAAAACAACTGCAGCTGCGGGTACAGCTGATTAACTTTGTTTACGAATACGTCCGCCCAACGTGTTGGTGGTCGTCCAAGGGGATATTTGCATTCTCTTGGAGTCCACTTTACTGTTCTTTTCGTCCATCTGTGGTCGGTTCTTCTCATTATGTGGCCGGCCCATCTATGTTTTTATCTATCTTTTGGGTCCAATACTCTAGATATACATGAAATATCCTGATCTCATTTTCGCCTTAGCTGGAAAGTGGCGATAGCTCTCGGACTTCACATATGATTTCAACTTTCAACTTCTGTTTTGGGTAATCGTGTTTGCGATGGCTCCACTCTATTTCCTTGTGATACAATGAGCAGTCTTTCCGCATCTTCATTAACGCGACTTAATATGTTATGCGTTTCTTTTGAGTTAGTTCGATGACACCATAGACTTCGGAAAAGTCGTATTTTCTTTCCTCTTATTTTCATTATCCCATAGAAGCTCCTAGGGTCAATTTATGTTGAAAGAATAGATAATCGTCATGGCGTATTTTTGTGCTTGACAACGTCACCGTATTAGGGGTATGTTTCTGCAATAAGGCGACAGGTAGGTTTTTCGAACATTGAAAATACACTGCATAGTGCAACAAACGGAAAATTTTGTCGAACACACACATATTGGCATTAGGGGGTCACTACTTTTGTCAGAGATATAGAACAGCGCTTGAATGTCTCTTTAGGTGTGATGTAGAAGATTACGATAGAATATGGGCGTACTTTTTGTTCGCACATTCACAGTGTACTGTTATTTTGCACGCTACCAGCATTTGGCTTACGGTATGTTGTTTTCGCGAGTTTTTCACTGATACTGTTCAAATAGAACACTAATCAACGTAGTTAAATAAGAAAAAAATAATGTGAGGTGAACAAAAAAATGTTCAACCATGACGATGCTGAGATATTGGCAAAACCAGGACCCCGGGCCAGGTTGAACCACAATTTCCCTTTCCATACGCTTGTGCACTACACACAGGGCCACAGAGGTCTTTGCTCTGCATTTACCCTCAGCTAGTTTTTTACGTAACAATACCATCAGCAATCGTTCGCCAGCGGGATTGACCTTTCTCTTTCTCATCTATCTCATGAGTTCGAAACCTTTTAATGATTAGAACACGTGTACACAACTATTCAAAGGCAGTCGATCAAAAGACCCTTCTTACATATCATATGTATAATACCATGAAAGAACAAGTCCCACTCATTTTGGTGATGAGACACTCGAATAAATACCACAAAACGAACTGATTTGGTCTGTTTTTCTCACGGGACGGTTGGAAAACTTTCAGCAAATGGCAATAACCATCTAGGAGACCAGGTGCAAGAATAGATAAATGAGTAATTTGCCCGTCTTTTTATTGCGAGAAGCGTAACAAGCCATTTGACCGAGTTTGTGACCAGCAACTTCACCTGGTTTCAATCGCGAATAGTCAGTAAATTTGCCTATTTGTGTACTGTGTGGTCGTGAAATGCCATCAACCTTAGGAAGTCTTCAATGTACTACCCTCTCATCACGGTGGTAATAATTCTTCTTTTTCATTTTACAGAATTTTTTCTGAAATTCATCCCGATCACCTCTTTCTGGAGGCCAACTGCATTTAAATGTGCAAATCATAAATGTATTTCATATGTTCAATCTGTCATGATGCAGAATACCTGTGCATTAGACTCGTACCTGTAACGTGAAGAAGCTGAGAAAGGGTTGAAAAACTGTCGCTTAACTCGTAGGGAGTTCGCATGACACACTTGCATAAATGCACTATGTGAACCTCCGTCTAGATTTTTGAAACTATACTTTTGTGACGTCGAACCCCTTTGGCAGTCTTCTTCACCGGCTTACTGCCTACTGTGATTAACGGGACGAACGGATTTTCCTGTATGCCAGACCGAGGCATGTAAAATAGCACTGTCCCTGAAAGAGTTGCCCAAGGAAAAAGCAGTTCGGTATGTCTATTTGGAAACTACCAAGTGGTAAGTGTACGCTCAAAACTACAGCTGATCGAGAAAGGTGACAGACACCACAAACCCTACTAACCACAGCAGCAACAGAATTTTACCAGTAGGCATATCAGAAAGACAGGATTAATATGATGCGGTCGTTTTCAAAAGCTCTATTTCTCTTGAATCCACAGACTTTAAAAACAGTCATGACACTATCCACAACGAACATCCGGCACTACTGTTGTTCTATACCTTCTTTTCAGATTTAATGGAAGGTGGCTAAGACTGACACCTGGTTGGAAAACAGCTGGAGCACTGCGATTAAAGAAATAAAGAGGAACACTTAGAAGTAGCCTCATTTAGAAGCAGTGCACTCAGAAATGAGAAGTGAGAGCAATTATCGATGCATACAGGAATCGTTTCTCAGGAGAACATGAGTTCTATCCGATAATCTGTTGTGAAGGCAATACTATTCATACCCAATGAACTTCCACCAAATCGTAGTGAAAAAGGAGGGACGCATTGCCTGGTACAACCTCAGCAATTTCATTACACACAGACAAGAGAGGTATTGTTCCACAGTAACTTACAGCAAAGGCAAGCAAAAAGATGCAGGACCTAAACGAGGAAGGAAGGACTTGTCAAGCGACTTTTAATGCTAGAAAATATCATAAATTGGAATGATTTCCGAAATAAAATTAACGTTCAAAAGAATATTAGACTGCTAGAGGAGAAGGATGAAGTTCTTTAGTGCACTGATTTGTAACTCGGCAGGTTAAATTTCAGGTATTATTAGCGCAAATTCGTGTGTACACTATCAAACGGGCCACATCTGGACCAACAGAAGCAATAACAGCCAAAGCAACTGGTTTTATTGCTCTGGTCACTTTGTTTATCGTAGCAATTGTGAATATTCCAAATTTTATGACATTTGAGGTAAGCTTTATTAGAATAATTTAAGCCTTTAAGAGAACCTCACACGATTATCAAACGATGCTCATTGTTTTAAAAAAAACCCTCATAAAGAACTAACACTGGGAAGAAAATCTTTGTTTGGTGTACTTCTATACGAACAAAGCTGCATAGATGTTAAATATTCGTGATAAATCAAAAATAAGAGACTTCACTAACTTTTTAGCATTTATTGTTTCATGGTCCGACACCATCGCACTATGGTGATCCTAGCACTGCCTGCATTCGATTCCTTTTCTCGGACCCACCATCCAAGAAGATCTTCGGATTTTGTTAGGGTTCAACTGTTGCTCCACTATTTCTTCGTTTTCCTAACGATTGAATGCTGGTCGAGTCCATTCTCCCATGAACTCGAGATAACTTTACTACAGCGTTCCCACGTGGATTAGTGGGAGTGAGCTTGTCCCAGACAGGTACCAATTTCTCGACCTCCGGAAAGATGACAGGCTCAGGGGAGCAGGAGAGCTGGATCAAACCTGCACCTGAGTAGGTTGTATCGCTCACGTAATGAACGGGATCAATAGAACAAGCGCTACCCGTACTCCCATCCCATTGATTTACTCACAATTTCTCTTGGAAAGCAAACCCGTCAACTATACGCTACACTCTTGCCGCTGCAGTGTCTACTGGCGATGTGACGTTACGGCCTGTGACGATGTTAATGAATTCCTCGTTTGTGACCATCCATGAACTCTCTGTATCGTCCGAGGCCCATAGAGTCAATAAGGGATAGGGGAGTCGATGGAAATCGGAGTCGCTGAGGCGAAGTGGTCCCGGAACAGAAGTGGGCGACATCCGCAACCCCAAACCGCGGAGAGATGGACAGAAAAGAGGTGTCGAGACACTACATGGCAGATGTTCCGAGGTCATCGCCAATCATTCGCTCAGCAGATGAGGCGCAAAGTAGATCCTTGGACAATTGACGACTACTTTGCGATCACTTGAGTATTTGAGGAGTTCTGAACGTCATGGTTCCGTAGAAATGACATAGCTCTACCACCCAATAATAAATGTGATCCGCATGAAAAAATCCCCAATATTTAGAGGTTTTTAGAATTGAAATTCTTCAAGCAACTGAAAACAGAATTTTAGTCTTTAAAAATTTCGGCGCAAGCACGACTGTCGCAAGCATGGAACAGGAGAGTTTGTAAAATGTGGTATGGAAAAGATCTGTGTATTTTGCAATAGTTAGTCTCAATTTCAATTAATAAAATTCAATATGAAATCAGCTGCTAAGTGGTTCTTCCCAGTTATCCTTTTTCGAGGCTAGATCTCAACATGCTGTTGAAAATGCAGCGAATATTCTGGGAATCCGAAATGAGGTAGTTGGCAGTCACACGGATGGCGCAGTGCAATAATGATGTCGCCAATACTCGTAACGTCCTTTTCGACCTAGACAGGTCATCAATACCTGTCATACTTTGGGAGTCAGGGGTTTAGTACCAGAGATGTCTCGGAGTCTCTTTTGGATCAGTAAGATCTACGGACGCCCTAGCACGTCCATCCGTAGATTTTAGGAAGAATCGACACGACAAGAATTTGGCGACATTCATAAAGAAAATTGAAAATCTCCAAGCAGTGAACTCATCAACCCACTCACCAGACGAATCCACGCGCCAATTAAAAATTTTTCCGGGATGGTGGTTGCGAGAAAATGAGTCGAACGAAGATGTACTGAGATTCACACAATAAGATGTCGCGTCATGCGAAACGAAACGAACAAGGATTAGCTGGATTAATTAACGTTGTGCTATCGTATATCACTTTGAATAGTCTTGTATTTAAAATCTGCTTGAAGCATTGGAGAGAAATCAGATACGAAGTTAAGTTCATCGTCCACAGATTTGACCAGTTCCTTAATTTAGATAGTGGAAATTGACGCAGAACTATGGTTACCGTGTTTGATGTCCACTTCAATGAACACGTCCGAACAGGCGATGAGCTCATTCTTGGAGTTCAGCATTAATTCTACGGAAAGGCCATCGTTTGGAAAGATTTTCCATGTACGAGCTTCTGATGAAGATTGTTTTCTTTTGAAAGTGAGTGTTTTTCGAAGGTTACCTCATCAAGCATACGCAACAGCAATTCTGCACCTATACGACCGTAATTATTTTTCAAACAGCTTGAAATCATCTCATGTCTTCGTGCTCTTTCAGATTTAGCAATGATGTCATAATGTTTCTTTGCTGTGTATGTTTTCTATGGAACAGGAGAACAGGACTTTCTTGCGTAGGAAACATTCGCCCTGCTCTTTTCGTATGTACGATTTCCTACAGGAAGCGAGAAGTCCAATGGTAGCGATGCTGTTCAATAAGGGCAAGGTGTTCGCTCAACCTTGTCCAGTGCACACTAAGCATCTCGTCCGTTTGGGGTAGGGGAATCGTTTCCAGGTTTCTCTAGAATAATTTCGTCCCTTACAATCCATAATGCTGGCGACTGCGTGTGATGAAGATCTCGGGCCGCTTTAGCGAGGCTATCACATGATTTCAGGGTGAATATACTCGATCGGAATTCAACGACATTCACAAAAAGGTCCGAAATATTAAAGCAGCAGCCGAACCCGTACGACCTTCGAGGATGGTAGATATAAGAAAACGAATTGAAGACGAGGTGTCCTGCGATCCACGCAATACTTCACATCGGATAGTAAAAAAAAGTTCTTTCGTTTTAGATATTTAGGTGGTTTGTCTCACCAAATCGTATAGATTAATAGCTCCTTGGATAGTTAAGCTAACACGAGTTTGATATAGAGATCTATTCGATAAACGTTTCCACTTTTTCGTCTTTATCAGAGTCGATGATCCGAACAGATGGTCCACAGTTGTTCGTGTTCTTGTTGTGGCGTCTTCGTCATCGTACCGAGACAGATCTTTAGTGTAGCACCGCTCCAATAAGACAATCTCACACGGCGGCGCTCTTTTATACAAAAGTTGTTGTTGGTATGACTCTGCCCGCGAGTGATGTTGCACTGGAGGATCCGTCTCAGTGCGACAACTGAGACGCCACATCGGGAATTTTTATGGACCTAATTCAACTACCATTCCTTCTTTTTCTTGATAGCCGTTATCCACAAGGCTTGTCCATTTCAATGATCTCAGCGAACAGTATAGCTGTTTGATAACGACAAAAACCACATTCGCTAACCGTGAAGGTGATGGTCGATGGAGGTTTTCGTGATGGCCAAATTCTATCCATACTCCTTCGTTCTTCCTGTACAAATCATATTTCGTGTTACTCTCTAGAAAAATACGCTGCTATGGTTGTTTGCCTTTTCCTTTTCACTGTTCCAGCAGTTTTAAAAGTTCAAACCTCAGAGAAGTTCAACTGTAGTAAAATTTACCACACTAAACTAGTCAAATAAGAACTCTTATGTAGCATAGGTAATAATAGAGGTCTTTTCTCCATGAGAAAGGCAGACTAGACTTAACTGAGTTCTTAAGCTCTACTCCTGCTTCATTTTAATTTAAATAGCTTTCATAGGTATCAGCATAGGGCTATTCACTAACTTTGTCACTTTGCAGGTTGCATTCTGGGTAAATGGGATCTTCTTCAAGGTCGTGCCATGCACTCTCCTCACCGTCTCCATCATAGCACTGTTGAAGATCATACGTGATGTTTCCCACCGTCGGAAAAACCTCGCATTGGTGAACATTCTTATTTGCGTTATAGACTATGTTCAACGCAAAGTAAAATGATGAATAGAATTTTGATTACTAGAGAGATATACAGGCTTAAATTTGGCTACCGTATCCTTCTAAAGAAATGCGCTTTTGAAGGCATCGTTTGACGAACAGGGTGGTTTGTATATGAGACGTTGAATCCTGCTGATTTACTAACTCATTTGTAAAGTCAATTTTAAATTTCCATACGTCTAGGCATTATTTCTGAATGTTCTATTTCATTCTTTCACATGTTCAGGTGATGAACAAAAGGAGAATGCCCCGAGACCATACCACACCGATGCTCGTCGCCGTGCTTTCAATTTTCCTCATTGCCGAATTGCCTCAAGGTCTGCTGCATGTCTGCAATGCGATCTACTCCAATGAAACATTCTATCAAAAAGTTGGTTCAATTTCTTCCCTGTCTTTTCTTTTCCAACAGCGCAAACCCGTAAAGAGATTGAATTTCTCGAAATGTTCGCTAAAGCTCTGAATGTGACAGTAACGAGAAAAATCGTCCTATACACACAAGGATGCGTGTAACGCAGCGGTTAGAAGTGCCATGCAATACCCATGTTGTCATAGGCTCGATATCGTGCCCTCGGTGAGTTAACGCCACATCCCCTTAGGATCAGCAATGGAGTAACAGGTTTGTCCGGGTGGATGAAAGTACTCACTTGAACGGTAGGCTTCCATAAGTGAAGTACTTAGTCAGCCACCTCTAAGATACTGTATGGAGCAGAATGCCCACCGAACCCTAAGTAAATAAGAAAGCTTTATCCTTAACGTACATCTACGTGTCCGGCTTTTCCCAACTTTATATTCCCCCTGATAATTATCAATTGTGCCCTAATGTGGCTTTCACGAGTAGCATAGTATAAAAATTTAGATATACCTTCCTCTCGGTGATTTAATGGATCTTCTGTCTTTGATCAACTCAGCTGTCAATTTTCTCATTTATTGTGCAATGAGTAGGAAATTTCGAAATGTGTTTATGCAAACATTCATAGCCTGCTTACCGGATCCATTGTATAGGTACGGATTTATTCTCTAAAACCTGTATTCACTAAACTTACTGTCTAAACTTTTAGAAAGTTAATACACGACTGGCCAGCAATAGGCGATCTAGAGGTGACCAGGCCGAAACCATCCGGTCTTACTGATCTTACTAAATCGGAGCAGGTGAAAATTTGCTGCTATAATTTTGAAAGGCACAATCAATTTTTGAACAATTCTAGCTCGCTATGACTTCATCACATCGGGTCTCTGCTACTTCAGTGCTGATCCAGGCGAATTCAAAAGAAAATACATCGAAGATGTACACAGGGAATCTACTTTCAGTTGGTTTGTAGGTTACTCTCTACAATCTCATTTTCTCCATGACTAGAAAAAGTGGGCGAGAATAGGACGAAAACACCTTTCGCAGATCCTTTGCACCGTGCAAGAGTATGCCTTGATGTACAACAAGGCACTGGTCCATTGGCAAGAAACAGTCTTGAAATTCACGAAATTCGCTTGGTTGTTCCTAATTCAGATTCGAACAAGGTAGAAAGTTTCTGAAATTCTTTGATCAATACTGTAAAAATGTCTCTTGAATATTTCTTCAGCGCCAGTTCAAACTCTTCTCCAATCCAATCACGGCGATACGTCGACTGTGGGAATCGGGCACACAAACGATACAGAGCAGCCCTCAACGCAGAATTAACCTTATTCATTGCGAAACACAGTACTGATTTTCTACGTGGAAAAGTTCTGCTGTACTGTATCTAGTAGCCAATGAGAAGAAATGCTCACATAGGATGGGATTTATGGAGCATCTTCTCTTTTCAATGCATCGATGACACCTTCCAGGTCCACAGTTATTCTCAAAATAAAAACAAAACCACTGAAAACTCCTGATACACCATTTTCAGGGTTCCAGAAGTTTAAAAAGATTTCAATCACATAAGAAGGGGACCTGGATGGCAGCATTAACCATTCCAAGTTATATAAGTTTTATGGGTATGTCAAAGATTATACCATATGTTTGGACTGTGCGGGTAATCAGATATGTTATTAGTGTTATACTTCACGATTGAAATAAATTATAGTAATTACGACAAATAGGACAATCTTTTCGTATGAAGGATCTCGAACCGATTAGAAGAAAGGCTGTATGAAGTTTCCCCAGAGCGCGAATCAAAGTACACTAAATATAACTGCTTGGTGAAGGGTGCTGGAGATGCTTCTGGATCGACTTCGTCTTTCCGAATACGTTGTCATATTCATATATATGTGCATAGATTTGCCGTATATGTGAATTGTATCTTAAAAATCGATTTAGACGATGTCGTACAATCAAGTGAGTAGTTGAGTGGGGATGTCAAATTACGCATGGTTTCTTTGTATTTCTTTAAAAATTTGAAAACAATCATGTACAGCTTCACACCAATCAGAAGCGTACTTTAGGACTAGTACACCTAATACACTAGTGGAAAGCTTTTGAAGACGTTGACAATTTCTTAAACAGTTGCCCAAGACCGAAATGAAGTGCTAAACGGACGTAGCAACCAAAATAAAAGGCCCATATCTGTCGATTTCAATATTGTTTAATATACACGTTCTAATTATAACACGACACCGGTAATGCACCGAAGTAGTAAGAATGAAAACGTTGGCAAAGACTCAGCTTGACAAAAACTCAGAAAAACTGACCGCCAACAACTGACACATAATGACCGATATGAATTCGTTTCAACTCGTATATGTGGCCTAAAATAATCTTGTTCTTCGATTTTGTACGAATGCGTCCCACTTCATTATGAACTTTATTGACTGAAATCAAGATCTGTAGACTCAACAGGTTTTTCCGAATGGAAAACAAGCTCTATCATAAATCCCAATTTTATGGAAGCGAAGAAGAAATGTGATTTCGGCTAGATGATGGTGTCCCCGATTGCGCCGCTGATACTTACATTTGAAATGCGTACGGAAAAGTCTTAAGAGTTTAAAAAATTGAGACTGAAATAATATTTTGCAAAAACTTTATATATTTCGCGAAGAATGGAGCGAAGTTATCCCTATAAGACAGTCAAATTTTCAGGCTCTCAAGTACTATGGTTAAGGAAAAATTTTCGGCAGTTACTGAAAACGACATATCGGTCATTATGTGCTAATTGTGAAAAAAAAAACACAAAAGTACATGAAGAACATAAAACTTAAAAATCAATTCCGATAGTTCAAAAGCCAATAAAAAATTACACGAACCAAGAGGCGAGATACAGTTCGATTGCGAATTTGCCAAAGGACCCGCGTGGGATACAGCAGAATTTCCTGGTAATGACTGAAGGAAATAAACGTGTGCTCATGAGAGAAAAAAAACACAAACACTCAGTCACTGAAGGCAGCAGGGAGTTAAAAAAAACAAATCGGAGAGCTTCGTTAACACATATCATTGTTGCTAACAGACGGTGATACCTCCTTGCCTTTTACCGCTTCCACGACTTCACGACGGAACTTCGCGAGATTCTGCGTGAATATGTCTTTATTTTTCACTGCAAGCGACATTTCAACGCCATCCATCAATCCATCAAATGCCTAAGGCAAATCACTTACAGACTAGTGAAAATGAAAACGTACCATGAAAAAATTTCTGCCTCATTAATGTGATAAAGCTTTTCGCATACAGGTTAGCTGAGAGTTATCCTTTGGTTTTCGGTATTATAAAGCCAACCAATGGTAATTGCACAAAAATTCCTAACATGCGTAATCAAAACTCGTCCATCCTTTATATTCTTATTGAGCAAACATGAGTTGTTATTTTATTCCTTATTGTGGAAAGACATATTTCGGCGCATTTCGCCATCCTCAGAGCCTGGAATGGTCGAGTTTACCGAAATCTATCCTGCCGTACAACTCGATGTCTCCACGTGATATAATCGTTGGAACACTAATATGAAGCGATGAGTGTGCAAGGAAGCTGTTCTGTGTTCAATGTGATTGAAATCTTAGTTTAGCATTTTCTACGTTTAGTTATGGTGTTTGGCCAAGTTAATTGCAGTTGACTTGACCTTTCCAGGCTCTGAGGAATGCGTAATCCACGGAAACATCAGTTTTTCCGTAATAATGAATAAAATGACACCTCATGTTTGCACAACGAGAATATGAAGAATTATTTGATCAATGCTAAGCTTAACAGAAAGTCGGTTGAGGACCATTCATCTACCATTTTTCTGGTGTAATTTTTACTACGTGCCCACTATTGGCCTCAAATTGGGTTAAACGAGTGATTCAATGACAGGGAAGACACTTGCTATAAAATGTAACAAACACAACAGCACAGCAAAGCAAAAATGTATATCACCTGCTCGAATACCGCATGTCTATCCTCCGGTTGCTGGGATATAATTTCACGTTTGAAGTTAGTGAATACCTCTTCCTAAATTCAGTTCTATGAAATAATTATTGTAATGAACTAAAAGTGTGAGAACACTTCACCTGCAAAAGGATAAGCCCTAGTAACGGACGAGAAATACTCCATTGACATTTTACTTCTCCAAACATTAGTGAAGTCATCATAGATGTTAAAATCTAAAGTAGTAGACCCTTCCTTACGGTTTAAAAAAATATATTCTTTCACTTCAGTAGTTTAGAAAAAAACTATGCATGAACTCACGTCAGACATGAGTTGTGGTTGGCTTTTAACGGCAACCAAACACGCGTCACCTTCTGGCTCCATGCCCACCTTAACAAATTCAAATCCTAGTGAGAACCACTTCCACTTATAAATACCTCTCTACCCAGAATAAACCAACCTTAGCAACCGGATGAGACGCTCTAGTAAACCTTTTGTATAGATAATTTAGGATGCTGTCCAAAGCAGAACACGCAGATGTTATCACAACAGCATCTGAACTCGGGTGAAATATCTAACTCTCAAAGGATGCTGCATGTGAGTCAGCTACCTAACTACCTAGTGATGTAACACCAGTGTGAACCGAACGAAGAATAGCCGCAAACACCTCAGGTTGAAGGTTTGACACAAAAGCGATGTTATCCTGCACAACATTTTCCAGAAGATTGTAGTAATTTTGTGCAATCTTCGTGTACGACTGAAAATTACGTCTCTACATGACTAACCTATAATCAAAAAAAACTTCTTATTAGTGAAGCAAATAACTAGGTCTCGTAATAAAAGGTTATTGAGTCGATCACAGCAGCTGAAATCCCAAAAACTTGGAACGACACCATCGACTTACATGGAAATCTTCCTCGGGTATTTTTAGAAACAATTTAACGAACATATTAAGAGAATCTTGAAGGCAAGGATCACCGTACAAACGGAATACTCCTAAACGAAACCGGATAAAATGGGACATATCAAAAAGCATAGGTGAAAAATCCTTGCGAACTTACCAAATGGTATATAGGCTCCAATAAGGGCACATTTGAGAACATTAAATATGATCCCAATATTCTTATAGCGCTCAGCATAGGCACGCTCTTTTGGTACATCAGGCATAACAAGAATACGATTACCTGAAAGTATCAAAACAGATATACTAAGTTCTGCTACATGGAAAAACCGTTCTTCAATTGATACACTGGTGACGACGCCTAATCCTCCGCCGCCAAAGCAGTGAGTGGTATGTGATTCATATCAGCTAAAATGGTCCTACATAAAATGCAACTCGCTTCTTGTGTTCTTGTTTCCGCCTCATAATTCGTTTTTTCTCCACCCTTCATGGCCATTTTCTGTCTCTCATGAACTGCAAATCCTCTATATTCTCTAGTCATCTTGCCATTGCTTTCGATTAACTAGTATTTTGTTAGTCGGCTGTAGAGTAAATCTATTTTTATACATTTCATAATATAACTATGCTCATTATGACAACTTCAAAAGGACGACGAAACAATAGCTATTAAAGAGAACCGAGTAGTCATAGGTCGATGTCTTAAGGTGTGAAACTTTAGGATGCTACTGTCACGATATTATAGGATTGCGGAAGCAGCTTATATATTAATTCAAAGTTTGAACCTTTCTGAATTTGCTGGAATATACTACAATCATGTAAGAACTTGGTGCAGTCGATGCACTAAATATTTCTGTTCAGACTACTTACAGTTTCCTGAGAAATGGATGACTGTAGAAGTTATGGACAGTAAAAACACAAACGACGATTGTAGGTTTTAAACCTTGTAGAATTGCAATGGTTGTCATTCTATGTAAATTCTGAGTAAGAACTATGCCGGGAAGATTTAGAGTTATGGTGATCACAGGCTACAAAAAAGAGTTAACTACAAACTGAAAACTCTAAGGTAAATATTTTGAAGCAAAATGTCTATAACAGCAAAGGACGGTTATCAGAATAAGCTGAGAATGTATCTAATGACTTCAAAAACACTATGTGAAACCCATTCACGACCATGTAATTTGTGCATACCATTTCCTTCTTACTTGGATACATGGACAGCCCTTCTTCACTTATTGTGCAAGCCCCAACAAAATTTTCATTTTCGATGTTTTTTTAATAACCAGACACGAGGTTGGTATTATAGGATTTGTTAGGATACAATAATCAACGTTTCGGCGGTTTCGCCTTCAGAGCCGTTTATTTGGTGTAAGAATTCAAGTTAATTGGTGGAATAACACCCGCACAGAGTAATACATGGGTGATAACTGACAGTCAATCATTATGTACTGCTGTGTGCGACTGTTACCCACCAACTAACTTAAATATTTACAACAAATAAACGGCTCTGAAGAAGGCGAAACCGCCGAAACGTCAACTATTGTATCTTAATAAGTCCTATAATACCAACCTCGTGTCTGCTTATTAAAAAAAACATCGAATTACCAATCAATGCCGAGGTTAATAGAAAGTCGGCCTTGGAAATTTTCACTTTTTCGGAGGTTTGTTAGCTTAGCCACTGCAGTTCCCTGGAGTGCCGAGGTCAGCCTAGACAAAGTCTGCCTCAGGTCGTCACCACGGCAAGCGGTCGCCACCCTTGTGGATCAGAGAGAGATTTGCCACCATGCGATTGGTTTGATACCAGGAGAGCGATGGACCCTAGTATTAGTTTCCTTCTACATGCTACAAACATCTCAACACAAGTTTCCTCAGTCATTTACCTCACTACCATGACGACAAAGTGTCCTAAGTTTCGCACTTCCGCATGCGAGTCCAGACGACTGAAAGTACTACTATCTGTGGAATTCAAATTAGTTATGTTCCTAGGTGCACAGTGCAGTTTTTCCTGACCGACGATCACTCTAACATTTGTGCCCAAGAAACTTGTTTATGTGGCAGGATGAACAGTCGAAAAACTATGGGTTACGATTGATATTATTGATTGATTATCGACTGATGATGATTACAATTCGATATGACTCAGGCTGTGGAGTTTGTCTCGACAGGCATGACTCATGTCGTTTCCAATGTTCTAACACGAAAGATGAAGTAAAATAGAAGTAAAGTAAAAGTAAACGTTTTGTTCGAATCTTAAACCTCACCATATCCACATATTATTTTGCTAACTTCCTTGAAAAGAAGGACAGCACTGCAACTGCTCATTTCAAACTTTAATCGTTGCTGCCGATTTTGGCACAACTCAGCCAAAAGACGAAAGATTGGTGTCATAACCTTAACAGAAGTTTGTTAATATTAATAATATTAATATTAATATGGCACACAACAAATTTGTAAGATCCACTTCAGGACTTGATGACCATTCTTCCACAGCCCGCATCATGATGTTGAAAACATCTGGATAACTAAAAAAACAGATTGGAGTAACTCTCTATATTAACAAGAAGCAACAAATTTCCTACAACATACAGCCAATCAAACAAAATCTGGAACAAGTTTTTGGTTGTGCAAGCAACGGCGACACCACGAAGATCACGGCACATGCCTACGACAACTCTCTGAAATAAACTGTGAAGAAACTTCATGGAGGATAAAAGCATAAATCGTTCAGCGTTGGTCAATAGCTGAAAAATGCGACATGCAGTCCACTTTATCAAGCATAGTCAGAGGTCACTAGATGCATATCTGACCTATACGACAAATTATGTAGATCTACCAATGCCTCAAATTAGTGACGATGCCTTCCCAGACAAGGCTATCAACGATTTCCTAAAGTTAAACTGGTGGAAAGCTTTATAAGCTTCAGAACTGCGCAGTCGAACTAGGTGAAAGTACAGTACGCAATGCAGGGCAGCTCTAATCATTATGCCACATGAGCCTCCCGATGCACATCATATCTTTCATAGTGCCGAAAATCTTGGCATAATTGAAATCACAAACTTTTAACTCCTCCTGAGAGACTGCTCCGTTATAATTCTGTGTTGTCATTATAGCAGTTAGTTGACGAGCAGTAGCTAAAATAACGGTTCATGAGACCACAGTTTAGGGAGACGATTGATTTTTTGTCTGTTGAAAATTCTGCACGACACTAAGCAATATTGAGGAAAGGTTAACCTCCCAACGGTTGCATGAATTGCTCGAAAAGTTGCTCGTCGTCATTGAGATCGATTGTGAGAAGACGAGTAAGAGCCTCGTAGAAAACAGTGCGATGTTTCATTGTCGAATAAGGCACAGACTGACCAAGAAATACGAAATGGTCTGCCTAGAATTCGACCTTGTAACCAAACTGAACTACACATTGATAAGTACCAACCCATTAAGACTAGTCTTCAAAATTGTATATAAAGGAATACCAACAGTGTGATTACTGAGAAGAAGTTGTATCTCCTGCAATCGGAATAGTTTCCTGACTGCTGTGTAGCCCAGAGACAGATCTTTCAAAAGTGAAAGCGAAAGCTCCAGAATCTGCTCGTTTGTGGCCCAATATTTCAAATTCGTTAAGCTGAAGGCAACAGATTTCTACTTTACCAATATATAGATCCTAAAAAGAAATATACTTACATCTTCTGAACAATCACGCTGAGCATGTCCGTCTCGTCAGATACACCAAGTTCAGAGTTCAACTTATCATAAACAGGACTTGACTTTGTAATCTAAATCAAACATAAGCTTCACCCGTTTGTTTGCAGAGTGATATAGACAGACAGTATTCGTTTTCCGAACGCAAACACAAATAATTAGTAATAGGATACGATAGGAAGGATAAAAGTGTTTTCGATCCCCACCGCAGACACCTGCGGTCCGGGGTCCCGCAAATATCTCAGAATCATTCCCGTTGTGTTTCACATAGTACGATGTCATGAAAAATTAGTAGGTAGTAAACAGAAAGTTAAGATTGTGATTTCGAAAACAGCTTCAGCTCAACTAGGCTTGTTGTTGGCACTGAAAGATAAAAAACTAGCTGAGAGAAAGGCGAAATGAAGAACCCTCTCAGTGTTCTGATGAATGCGTTAACCTCAGAAAGGGTAACAGCGTGTTTGATCCCCACCGCAGATACCTGCAGTCCGGAGTTTTGCAAATATATAAGCACCATTATAGAAATAATTAGTATTTGGCAATGTAATCAGGAATATATTTAGCAGTTAATCGTGAACTACATACCTGGTCCATTATATATGCACGACGAAACTGCTCTAGTAAATGAATAAATGCAACCTAAATGGATAAAAATGCGAAAGCCTTAAACTCCATTAGAAGGACAAAGTTCAATCAAGTTCGTACCTCCAATCGAACATTGCCTTTCCCTGGATTGGCATTCACAGTTGCAGGAAAGATAAGTCTATTGTCGTTAATTCTCATGAATTTCAGACACATGAAATGTAGTAAATAACGCAGTGTTAGGTTTAGAAGAGAAAACGACCAATATGCTTATGAAAACCATTACGGACACAAGAACAACCTTACCTGGAGACAAGATTTCCATCCAGTTTATCATGGTCTTCATTATTTGACACTGCCGTCTTACCGAACACAGCAGTTCCTATCAAAGTAACCAACCACACAAGTCTTCCCTCCGCTATAACAACACGAATATCCTAAAATTCACCAAATTATCCACTATAAGGAAAAAAGGATAAAGAATAAAGCTCTCGGAGCCGATAAATCCCTGAGGGATGCGCCATGCATTCGACTTCATTAACTTCATTAAGCATCGTTGGAAGTGACTGAATGCATAAAGTCCATTGCGCTACACGCGCCTCTTTACCATAAGGCAATGACGATAAACTATGCTGACATCGAAAACCTTCTGTGATGTACCCAAGACAAAACCGTAAAATATTCAGCAACAAAATAACGATAAAATGTGAAAGCAGGTGTATTGCCGAAACAAACGTGACATTAGACATATTGTCAATTTACCCCTTCTGGTCCAGCTTCCATTATCCTTGCATTTTCGTCAAAAGCACTTGCTAGAAGCTGGGCGGTTTTTTCATAATCGCATCGGCATATTATGGCCAAGTGCTCCATTATCTGAAGGGTTGCCCCTTGGTCTTCTAGAGGATCATCGTGTCCATCTCTAAATCACTTGTTAATCTCAATGCAATATTGAATAAAAAGGCCAATTTTCTAATTTAACAGATTTAAAACCACCAAACAATCTACACGAAATCGCAAAGATATACACACCTAACCACTCTCTCAACGTTCTGAAGGCGACTTTCCACGAAAGCAGTCATAATCTCTGGACAGCATAGATTGAGCAAGTGATCTTCACTACTTCGAACATAAGGTACAGAAGTAACCATACGCTGCCAGAACGTCAGAAGAAAGTACGTACTATTGGCCGACAAATCCATCATCTAAAGTTGAAAACATCGAAAACAAGAAATAATAGATATTTTTGCAAACCAAAAAAAAACTTTTCAAACAAAAGAACAAAAGAACAAAGAAGAAGAACATAGATGAAAAAAATACACGAAGGCTTTCCACGGTGAACTGAGCGAGCAGTCGCATGAGAGCTGCATAATCTGGAACTTTTATAAGTTCACATAACTGGAAGTTGGTCTTCAAACGTGAAACCATTCGACAGAACTCGTGAAATGCTGGCTGAAACAACAATGTTACCTGAATGCTGCAAATCGAAGCGAACAAAAATGTTGTCATAAAAAACCGACATCTCCCACCGGTTCACCGATTCATCGTGGATGGGAGGCTGGGAGGTGTTCCTGGGTGTGGGGCTGCGATGTACAGCAAGTGGATTCATCCTCACAGCAGGGAGGACCTCCTAACCTGAGAATGAATCCAGCGTTTTCATTAGGAACCCCAGTTAAAAGTAAACCAATACTAGAATTCACCACACTCCTGGCATCAAACTAGGCGCATGGTGGCAAATCTCCCTCTGATCCACAAAAGCTGCGATTACCTGTGGTGGTGGCCACGCGGGGCAGACTGTGGCCTGGCCGACCTCGGGATTACAGGGAACCACAATGGATAAACCAGCAAAACTCCGAAAAAGTGGAAAATATGCTGGGGCCCGCAAAACCAGGGAGGAGGGGCTATCCAAGTATCGAAGTAAGGAAGAAGCCAACATATAACAGGGAGCTGAATACCTACTTTGAACCGTGCTAATAGCTATTAAATTATGTACAAAATAGGTGCAATTGGAGCTTTAAAAAAAGAAAAAAACACGTCATTCCTAAATAAAGGGTATAAAAGTCAAACTAGTAGATTGGTTTGGCCTAGAATTTTAGATACATACCTGCTCAGTCAACTTTTCGGGGTTCTCAATAACACGTTTGACGCCGGCTACAATATGTTCGAGGTAGGTCTGCCGTTCGCTACCATTAAAGAGCGTCCTTCGAACACTTGCTAACTGGACTCCGATATGCAAAACCTGAGGAAATGTTTTGTACCGTTCAAAGTTCAATCTGAAAAGAAAAACAGTGACAAACCTTTTCAGAAGCAACACTAGGAAGCTTGATGTAAAGTCCAAATATAAGATCGACCAACTTTCCATCAGTGAATGCTAAAGATGAAACATTAAAGGAAAATGAAAACAAATCTCTCTCATAAGATTTAAATCATACCATTACGCCAAATTGTAGGAACTTGTACAGTATAGTTATCTTCGCTAGTCTCATCGGAAAGGCTACCAATAAAATCGAAAAGAAGTGTGTTCAAACACAAGTCGAGCACAGCAAGAACAAATGGCATCTGTAGTAAATATTTGTCATCATTTAGTTGATAAACCATAAATCAAGGACATGACGTAAACCTGCAAAGATGACAAATCCTTCTGTGAAATGGCACCAAGAAGAGAAATCGACGTTTCGAAAATCTCCAAGATGTGAGTGTCCCGAAATAGGGCGATCCCTTTGCGATGCTTATTTACAGATTCCATTCCCGCTTGCTGAAATAGAATGCATCCATGATGAGAATCATGACTTAGATTGCCGTAATACGACAACTTAAGACCGAAACAACCTCCGTCAAACATTATTTGAATCTTAAGGTTCTCGTTATATGGAAACCTAAGATCGAAAGAACCTCAGTCAAACTTTACCCTAATTTTAAGGTTGTCGTTATACGACGACCTAAGAGCGAAACAACCTCGGTAAAGCTTCACTTGAACCTTAAGGTTGTCGTCATATGACAACCTAGTACCGAAACAACCTCAACCAAACTTCATTGTAATCGCATAATCTAGACAAAGAATTTCTACCTACGAAATAGAAACTGACTACAAGCAGCAATGGGTACACAAGAAAATGTTTGAAAAACCAATTTCCTGTTGGAAGGAACAACTCATAAGCGTACCGAATTGAAGTCCGTAAGCAGAGTAGACAGCAGTTGTAACGCAAGCATACTTTGACTGCCGCCATTCTGAAAAACCAGTCTTCGCCACTTAGGGAATACAAAAACGCAGAAGAGTGAACCCATAAATTTTGAGGTGGAACCCTTAATTCTGAGTAACTGCAGAGCAAAAACCTTCATCAGAATTTATCTTTCCCATCTGAGACTCAGACCTAATTCTGCATCACTCTCCGAAGTCTAAACAACAACGAAAAGAAACGAAGAGCAGAGGGAGGACTAACCAAATTAATGGTAGAAACCATTTCCGAAACAGGAGCATGAAATACGTGAATATCATTGCTATCAGTATAAGTCCATTCCTGTTTTGTGATTCTAGCAAACAACTGACAGAGGGATGAAACGATGAACGGAGGAAATGTTGATGAACGAGATCCAAGTAAGTTGAGAATGTATCGACCTACAATGAAAAATTAGAGATGGAGTTCGTTGACCATGAATATTAACAGTTATGCATGAACGAAAAGAATGCTGGCTCACGGTTTCTACACCTAAAGGACCAGTTCTCAAGCTTCATCCTAAACTAAGTCGCCAACATTCCTTAGGGACAGTTAGAGTAAACCCATGTATGACCCTTATTCTTTATAAAGGTTATTTCTAATAGTACAACCGACTTGCAAAACTTACTAAGCTCGAGTTTCTGGTCAACTAGTATACCAGTCTTTGAATTCAGGAGCTTCATCAAAGTATTGCTAGCAACAACTGGACCATAGGGAAACTGAAACTTCACGTAGTATTGTAAAGACCTAGCGCAATGAATCCACCCGGACTTACGCTTAATTCGTACGTACATCGCCTTGTTCCAAAAGAAGCATACAACGTCGCAGGCATTGAGGTGAGTCGACGAGCTCAGCTAGATTACGTTCAGCTCTAGCCCGAGTGGCTGGATCCGTACTCTCCCCTAACTCTTTGCATAATCTGTTCAAAATCTGTAATCATAGAGAACTGAAACGCCACTTCCTTTAACGAATGTCCGAAAACCAAACTAATACCTCGAGCTCTTCCATATCACGATCGATTCGTGCCAAATACTTCAATGAGATAAAAGGAACCCGTTGCCTTCGGTTTTCGAGTAAATTTCTTAAATGGACGACTATATTGCATCAAATGCAGAAAACTACATAGGCTTATGACATCAATTTGAAATGAAAATGAGTTTAACAAGTTAAAATAGAACTTAAGGAACATTGGAGCAGGAAAATGAGGCAAGGAGTTGGAAAATCTGGATCCGCTTCCAGAAAAACCATCCGGACCGCCGGCGAACGGATAACCGGACACCCAACGGTCATCACGCAGAGCGCAGAGAAGTGAAAGTCCGCAAGGAGCGCACGACAGCTAACCCCCGAACCTCGATGTCCCGGTCACCTTCAAATTTGCCAGAGAAGAACTAGTTATCGTTGAAACTCTTCAAGTAGTTTGGCGATCGGTATTGATTTATATTGGTAATGGACTCGGATCAATCCGGCTTTGAGGAAAGCGGAGAGGATGTCCGAAGCCTTAGCCGAATAGAGCTGTTTGCCAGCCTTGCGATAGCTTATCAAAAAAAGAACCCTTGTTGACTAGCCATATCGAGACTACAGGAAACCTGGTTTTTGAACTATTGGGATTATTATCTGGGAAAACTACAACTTCCGGAGGTGTTTTGCGGATATTCACTTATATCAACACCTTGCCCTACTTTTGATCACTATGTACTTAGACCAAGCGCTGGTAACGTCGGTATTGCCCGACCGTAGCGCGCTAGAATTGTCCTCTAGGAACTCTTCTGGCATGACCATGAACCAAAAGCATAGTATTTTTCGCTTATAGATCTTAAAGGTCTTGTAGAAGAAGTTCAACTTGGGTACTTGGCCCTGTGGTTTGTGTGCTTGGTATCGGTATGGTATGGTAAAGACGCAAGGAAGGCTTCGGGTGGGCTGACCTCGGAACTACAGAAAACCGTAGTTGCCAAAATCGAAAATTCGGGAAATAGAAACTGTGCTGGAGTCCGTACAACCATTGAAGGCTATCCAAGTATCCACGTATCCAAATTTCCAATTATCCAAAGTCCTATGGAGCTTGCCTAGCGGTCTTCCTAGATCTCCACTACCGGTTTTCATAAGTCTGTGTGGATCGAAAAGACTTGTAGCTTCCTCTATAAAGGAGTATTTCAGCAGTACTTCGGTTAACAGCACCACATCAGGTTCCTCAAGGTTTCGCCAAAATTTCACCATGAGCCGACTCATTTAGCTGACAGTATGGGAGGTCTTGTTATGCAAAAGAATTTAACTCTGAATAATTCTTGATAGCAGCGGTCATATCATCTGGTCGGTTCTGATTTCTTTGCGTGCTAGGAACCGTCGACAAGCACCTTCTCTCAATCTGGATTTCAAGAATATCGCAATTATCTTGTGCTATGCTTGGAGTATGGGGGAGGAAGCGCAGAAATTTCTTTTTAAGAACCCATCGTAACCCTTTTTTCGTTCAAGTTTTTTTTCCTATTTTGTATGACCCGTATTCAATTATTGTGCAGATCCTAACAGTTCTCCCATTCGGTTCATTGCCTTGCATCCATCATCAATCAAAGTGTTCGGATTTGTCGGTTTGGTTATAAGTCCATCTTCCCTTCTTCATTAACCTCATACTGTATTCGCCCAGCACAATTTTCGCTGAAACTCCGGAGGAAGCCATTTTTAATGGGAATAATTAATGAAGACGATGGCGATCTGGATGAATATATTTTATTGAAGCACTACAAAGGATAAAGGGTAAAGCTCCCCGGCGTTAATCAATCCCTGCAGGATGCGCCATGCATTCGACTTCATTAAGTATCGTTGGAGGTGATTGAATGCATATCTGGCCTTTACAATGACTCGCGGTTGCCCACAGAGCCAATGCTGCCATCCTCTCAGACAAGGCTGATACCAATTTGCCGACCCCGAAGGAATGGAAGGCTTGGTGAGCCATGGGCCCGGGAATCGATTTCCAGTGTGTGTCGCAGTGGTGCCTCCAACCATTGCGCCACACGCGCCCTTTTGAAGCACCATAAAAACCAAAATCGCAGGAAAATGTAGTCGATATTTCCTCGAGTGCCGTATTCCACACTTCGATCCTGTCGCTGAAGACGGGCAAACTTCTCGCTGCATGATTGAAGAAATGGTAGAGAGATTTCATGGATTATTCTGATCCAAAACATACATCAAATTCTCCCAATCCCATTAGAGCATCGAACCAACGATCGCCTCCACCGAAGATCTGCAACTGGAAGCTTTGCAGACGGCAGAGATCCTGGATTGGATAATATTTTGGCAGATTTTCAACGACTTGGCGCCCTCTACTCGCTTGCACTTGCAGAACACATCGTATCAGTCCTGCAGATAAAGATGACATCTCACCAATGGAAGAATTTTCGAAGCTCTCATATCTACACATATTAATTGTACTTTAATGCCGTTTTATTGCACTAATTGTATTTCGATGTTTTTCTTCAATAAGCAGACACGAGATTGTTATTATAGAACTTATTAGAGCACAATAGCTGACGTTTCGGCGGATTTCGCCTTCTTCAGAGCCTGGAAAGGTCAAATTGAGATGCGATCTACTCAGCCAAACACTTTCATAACCCCAGCAGATGAAACTTGACAATTCGATTTGCATTCGCATAAGAAACAGCTTCATTCAAACACCTACCGTTTATTTGTTGTAAGTATTTAAGTTAGTTGATGGATAGCCGCCGCACAGAGTAATACATGGGCGATAACTGTGTTTGTGTCAGGTCATTGGATTAGCCTGAGGTATGGCGCCAGGTCACGCGTGATGACAAGACGCTCCTCCTTGCGGTTCATTTTTGAATTTTGGCATTGATCCAAAACGCTTCAAGAGTTTTACGCGCTGATGTTTTTGATTCGTGCATGAGGATAGCGACTTCTACCTCAAAATGTTCTCCGTTGTGTTCTTGCATCCTATGCGCGCCTAGTGGAATATTTTGTTTTAGTTTAGATTTACCGACTAGGTGTTCTTTTATGCGGACGCAGAGCGGTCTACCCGTTTCGCCAACATATTCGTGCCCGCACGCTTTACAAGAGATCAGATAGACTGTACCCGAACTCATGCAATCACCGTCTCTACCATTGGGGCAAATTATGCAATTTTGCGTTGCAATCCATCTACTCTTGTCCGGAGCAGATGAAGAAGAAGAAGCCGAGAAGCCGTAGATCTTGTAATTCGATGTTTTTCTTCAATAAGCAGACATGAGGTTGTTATTATAGAATTTATATTATATTGCCGCCTATATGACCGTCTATGTACGTCGAAAAACTGATGAAAAACTGAAGTAGATGGACAAATGCTTTGAGTTATTGGACGAACAGTCAGAGTGCATAAAATTCACCCGTTAGAAATCGAAAGAAAACTGGCTTCCATTTCTAAACGTTCAAATCAACCTGTCCGAAAACGGCTACAACACAAAATGGTATCGAAAGCCAAGCAGTGAGAATATAGTGGTCCATTAGCTCTCCTCTCATGCCTCACACACTAAAAGGGAGCTTAAAACAAATATGTTTCGAGCCGCTGCCAGCGTGTGCACAGGTAGAGATCAGAGGGAGGAACCCTCGAAACTGGCCCGCCAAATAGCCATTTCAAATGGCTACGAAGCTGTAGCTTCTCGGCATAGCCATAGAGGAAAACCCACGCCCCAGAGCGATAATTCTAGCGAAAACAAGGGTCCGTTCCAGTTGCCCTTTATTTCAAACGAAACAAGTGCAGCTATAAAACGTTGTTTAATAAGGGCCGGTCTGGAGAATTCGATAAGAGTGATAGAAATGCCATCGAACACTCTAAGACGCCAGCTAGTTCGCAACCGCCTACATGACCGTCTATGTACAAAAAAATTGCATAATTTGCCCAAATGGTAGAGACGGTGATTGCAGGAGTTCAGGTACAGTCTATCTGATCTCTTGTAAAGCGTGCGCGCACGAATATGTTGGTGAAACGGGTCGACCGCTCTGCGTCCGCATAAAAGAACACCTAGTCGGTAAATCTAAACTAAAACAAAATACTCCACTAGACGCGCATAGGATGCAAGAACACAACGGAGAAGATCTTAAAGTAGGAGTCACTATCCTCAGGCATGAATCGAAAACATCAGCGCGTAAAACTCTTTAAGCGTTTTGGATCAATGCCAAAAATTCAAAAATGAACCGCAAGGAGGAGCGTCTTGTCATCACGCGTGACCTAGCGCCATACCTCAGGCTGATCCAATGACCTGAGATGGACCCAGTTATCGACCATGTATTACTCTGTGCGGCGGCTATCCACCAACTAACTTAAATACTTACAACAAATAAACGGTAGGTGTTTGAATGAAGCTGTTTCTTATGCGAATGCAAATCGATTTGTCAAGTTTCATCTGCTGGGGTTATGAAAGTGTTTGGCTGAGTAGATTGCATCTCAATTTGACCTTTCCAGGCTCTGAAGAAGACGAACCCGCCGAAACGTCAGCTATTGTGTTCTAATAAGTTCTATAATAACAACCTCGTGTCTGCTTATTGAAGAAAAACGTCGAATTATCATTCAATGCCGGGGTTAACAGAAAGTCAGTTTTGGGTAATTGTATTTCGTTTTCTGTCATAACGAGCATAGTGTTAGTTCGATTTCGCTCTGGGAAAAACAAGCCTCTCATTCCTCCGTGAGGAAGTTGGTACCGAACTTGTCCGGAAAAGGATCACTCTGTGCAATCCCATTGGGAACGCTCCAACCCAGCTATCATCTCAGGACTTCAGAGAGAATTGTTCGACCAGCATTCTACGACATTCAAGGCGAAATGAAAATTGCAAGGCAAAGCCAAAATGAAGCAGCAACCTAAGCCACATGTAGAAGTTGGATGATCTTCGTGGACAGTGAATGCGAGGAAACGAATCGAATGTAAGAAGTGCTGAGATCTGCACAGCAGACGTGAAGACGGGTCGTATAAAACATATTTCAAAGACAGCTGAAAAAGTTGCTGTTTATCGTAGGTGAGTAAGATTCTTATATGAATTGATAGATATTTTACTAGCAGTGTCCTATCTGTATGTCGACTGATACTTAGGTAGACTACTACTTGAAGAATAGCATTTGTTATTAGGCTATTCCATTCCAACGGCTTAGCGCCTCATCGTGGCTGGGAGGTGTCCCCTGGGTATCTGGCTGTGATGTACAGCAAAGGATTCATCCCATGGCAGGGTCTCCCAAGCTGAGAAGGAGTCCGGCGTTTCCATCTGGAAGCCTAGCTACTCTTAAGTAAACCAGTACCAGGAGCTACAACCGTTCCGGTACCAAAGTCGCATGGTGGCAAATCTCTCTCTGATCGACAAGAGTTGCGACTGTATGTGGTGGTGAAAAACTGAGGCAGACTTTAGCCAGGCTGACCTCGGGATTCCAGGGAAAGACAATGGCCTAACCAGCAAATCTCCGAAAAATGGAGGTTCTATCGGGGCTCACACAACCAGTGAGGATAGGCCGTCCAAATATCCAAATAAGTAAGTATTAGCCTGTTCAGAAATCAAAGCACGATTTCAACATGTATCATTCGTGCGGTGTTCATTGAATATGAACCTGTGCCGGTACGACTACGAAGATGCCACATCGAAATCACGAACAATTGTGGATCACCGACACGGATCATCGGCTCTGATGAAGACGAAAAAGTCGAAACGTTAGCAGAAATAAATTTGTTTATCAACCTCGTGTAAGCTCAGCAATTTAAAAATATATTGGTTCTTTACACTTCAGCTCAAAATACACTTTATTAATAGAAGTGGGAAACATTAGCATCTACGTATTTTTCAGCAAGAAACACGGTTATATGTATTGCATAGAAGTTGTATGTAATGCACAGAAGTTTCATAAGGCAATGAAGTTGATTTAGGCGGTTTCGACCTTGGCATGATTTCTGAAAAATTTCTCGTTAAGGAAGTTGTCGAAATCCTTGAAGAAGGGGAAGTCGATGGGTGAGAGGTTACATAAGAGTACTAGATGGGACAGTTTCGTAGCCCAGCTCGTTCTAAATAGCTTTGCAACGTCTGTTGAGCAGCGTGTGACAGTGCCTTCTCATTGCCCATTGCGAAGCGCAGCCATTGAAGTTTCTGGTGTATTTCTTCGATTTACCAGAAGTACTTCTTTGTAGTAACCGTCTCACCTTGATTCGGAAAGCAATGATAGATCAAACGAGCTGTGTACCACTTAACGGTCCGCTTGACCCTTTACCGCGTTTTCAGGTTTAGGAAGTGCTGCATTGGGGTCCATCTACTGAACCGGTCGTTGTTGGTTGTTATGTAAGAACCGGTTCTCGTTAAAGACCACAATACGATCGAGAAACGGGCCGTCCTTCTAGCTCAGAAATAAAACTAGCAATAGCTCGAAACCGCGATTCCTTTAACTCTCATTTAATTCGTGCCACCTCCATTTGTCGGGTTTGATCGGCTTTTCAGCTTTCTGTAGATGCTTCGAAACAGCTAAGATTATATACACAGTTGTTCTGCAAGCTCTTCACGAGCTGTGCGTGCCAGCCTCTCTCACCCTTCCAGTCGAATTCGTTACGGCGAAATTTTCCAAAGGAACGTTGTACCTTGCGCTCATTAAAGCTTTCATGGTTCCAATAACCCCTTAGTGTTCGAGTCCATTTGCGATGCGTACATCCTCGTTTGAATTAGTAGAAGTACCTCTGTCGAATTTGCTGCTTCGACTTTAAAATCTTCGCCTATAAATTTAAAATTTACATTAGAATTCAACTTCAAAAGTGCTTGAAATATCCGTTGTATTTAGAACGTTTTTCGAAAAAAAAAACTTCCAAAACCTATACAAGAAAAATAAAATTGCAAATCTTCCATTAGTTTCCGGATAATACTCATAACCCTAATCTAACCTTACCCTGGTCACATTTCGAACTTTTTCGATAATATAAGGCTAGCACTCTCCGCATCTTTTTTTAAAGAGCAGTGAATCCAATGAGTCAGTAAAAGTGAAGTCGATTTGGAGTGTAGTGACATACGGAGAAGTGACTATGTCAATGCATCCAAGTCTGCAGCGAAAATCGAACCGAAACCATGCTGTCGTGACTGGATCCTGGTAACAGTGTGTAAGGTCACCTTAAATTTGGAATAAACAACAAAAGCAGCTATCCACCTACGAGTTCATAAAAGTGATTTATGAATTGTTTGGGCTAAGTGAGGAAAACACCTAGAGTTTGGTTTTTACGTGTCCTTCCCCTTTCATATTTGCCATGGATGAACATTCTCCACTTACATAATTCAGTCAGCAAGTTGTTTTCGTGTAATCTCTTGGACATTCCCCACTTACACAATTCAGTCAGCAAGTTGTTTTCGTGTAATCTCTTTAAGAGAGTGCGATTTTTATAATTGGAATAATGACTATCTTCAGACGACTAACAAATCGGCGTGGACACAATGAGTTTCAGGAGTGAACTGAACAAAGCACTCTTTTGGACTCGGTAAAAAGTACAGGATAAAAGTGAACAAAAATTAGAAGAAATTTAATTGTCAAGAGCTTTATGCAGTTATTTGAACTATTTTTAGGACCACACCAAATGCTGCAAACCGTTTAATAAAATCCGAATCTGGTCCCAGGAGTTTATAACATCGGCAAAGATTTCGAACACGGCTGGTTTTTCAGGCCGTACCCCTCAGTGCAATATACTAGCAGAATTCATGAGTGTAAAGCGTAAATCCTATCAACTTTGTCAATTTCTGAGGTTTGCGTCATACATTTCATCCTATCAAGCACCATAGAAGTAACAAAGTACATATCTGACTTCCGGAAGGCGGAGAATGATCGGTTATTGGTTTCTTAAGTTAGCGGCTTTTCTTCCCGGACAAGTCCGGAACCAGCTTATCTGGTGCGGGGTCAAACCGAAGACCACGTGTGTATTTCAGGGCGCTTGCAGCTACCGCGCTACAAAACCCTGTTTAATAGGTGCGTTTGGCAGATGACCTATTTTATTATCCCGTAAACAAGCAAACAATTTTTTTGTAGTACCATTTGATACAGCAATTACCGGCAGTCATCGTATCCAATCTTGGCGATATGTAACCGCTGTAGATGTTAACATATCCGATTTCTACCTTTGCTGGGCTGCTACGAGCAGCAATTGTTGTTAATTTCAGAGTAACATTTCCTCTTAACTGTTATTTACGTTACTTCTACTCTATTCTTGTTATTTTCGTTCTTCTTCATCGTTCTTCTATAGTACACCTTGCACGCAAGAAATTACTTGGATAGAAAACCCTCAACCTACTCATTTTTTAAAAGGCTATCTATTCCTTGATAACAAAACTTGACAAAATTCGCCTATAAAGAGATAGTTACAGAAAGTTGCAGTAATTTATTAGACGTTCATCGGAAGTAAAGCTTACGTAGCGCAATAGCTGGAGTTCCCTACAAAACACACGTGGTCGTTGACTCGATCCACTTCGCAGAATAATTAAGCGCGCCTCTCTCCAGGGTCGCAAAGATAGTACCAGTACCAAGTACCAATTATGGAGCACCTCTACTCGCTGCGTACAACTTGGTAAAAGTAGAACCGCTGAAAATATTCTTACGTCCAGATTGTTTCAGTTTTCAAGAACTGTTTTCGCTTCTTATTGCTTTAAAAGTGATTATCTTCTTTGTTCGAATGGTTCTGTTATGGCTTCCCTTGAAGCGTTTATTTTGGTATCACCTGTCACCTGAAGTTATTTTGGTAGAAAGTAAAAGTAGAACGAGCGAATTTCAACGATGTTCAGAACTCTGGGTCATTTTAAGCTCGCTTCAATTAAGTGAAAAAAAACACGATTCCCTCCTTCACCTAATGCATCACCTATTTTTGAATGTGATTGTGAAAAGATTTGGAACGGATTGTCCAATGGAGTTTGAACAAAGTAAAGAAGTCTGCGAATTGTTGTTCCATCTGTAATGTACTGTTGTTGAATAATAAACGAGAGAATTTTTGAAGTTGAAAAAAGACGGTGTTCTTGTCCATTGAATGCAATAGAAAGGTCTTGAACATTTTCTTCCTTTCACACTTTTACTTTACATCCTTTTCTCTCATTCCTCTGTTCTTGGATTTTGTCTAAATTCATCTCTTCCCTCACTCTCTTAAAATTTTCACACCATCATCAATTTTTGCACATGCTTTACTTGGGCAATTTTGCGCATTATTTATAAGAAATCGTCTTCATTCCTTTCGCTTTAGAGATGTCACATCATCTTGGTTTGGTCGGTCAACAAATTGCAGGAATCGGTACCGTTTTGGAAGTGTTCTACTCGCAAGTAGACAAACTTCCTTCCGAACCACAGCAAGAGAGGGCTGCCTGTGGTGAAGAAGTGGGAGCATCCTAGCGCTGCTATCTGGGGATTTCCAGAAAAAATAAGCTATACCAGAATGTGGGGGATAAAATAGCAATCCTCGAACTGCAGCCGAACACCTATGTGAATTCAGTCACTTCTTCAGCTGATACTTGTGTGTCCACGAACCCTGCTGTTGACCACGCAATAATTGGATGCGGCCACACAAATATCTACGTGGATAGGTTAAGAAAATAAGTAAAATACTTCTTTTCTACTTTGCGGTATTCATGAGCTGGCAAGTGGTTGATATCAAATCTTTACTGTAGTTAATATCTTGGCGTCAGTTTCCAAAAACACGTGTATTTGCTTATATAAGACTCCGTAAAACAAGTTCCATAAGAACTATGGAAGCCGAGTACTGTCTAGAAAGAAGTGCTGCGTAATATTAACAGCCCTCTAGTAGCGGAGGTTCGTATGGCTGGCAGAGTTACTTTTGAAGTCATCTTTAGAAAAATACCCTTTAATTCAACATTTTATAAGGATTGAGGCAGTATTGATAATAAAGAGAACTCGACAATGACAACCCATTTCACTGGCCTTTTCACCACTATAACTCTGTGGCATTTGGTGCACTGCCTACCGTTGAGCTCTGTTCTGGTAATTGCAGAATTATGGCAACTTGGCTACAGATATACAAGATGTCCCATATTTTTAACACTTGACAGGTTTTAGTGTGAAGTGGCCAGTTTCAGTGTACTACGCCCTTGTTCGTGGTTTCTTTAACAGGCTTAATGTCGGCCACAATTGTGCTGATTAAATCTTGTTGTTAACGACCTCGCATCTCCTTATCAGGGAAGCAATGAACCGTCTCTATAACACATCTTCCTGCATCGGCAACCGCGTTATTATCGTTATTCTCGTTATTCTTAACGGTAAGCCAAAATTCTTGGCAAACGCTTACAGTAGTTAACTGTTCCATTGTACATGTATGAAATTCGGAACTTAACAAAGGCTTAAGAAATAGTTTCCATTTGTATTTTTGTATATCACATACACTATAATGCATTTTGAAAGGCCCGTCTCTACGAACAATTGCCCGATAATTGTTCTGGATCAAACCCAATTTTTATTTGACTTGTAATTTTCGGACTTTTCCTTTCGCGGAATCTAAGTCATTGCCAGATCATCACATGTCCGCTGTTGTCGTTGTCAGCATGGTAGTGATTTCTTGCCAAGGTTTATCACAACTAGGTTTCAGGACAGAAATCTTTGAGCTGTTTTCCTGTTTGGATGACCCAGTTTGGGAATTCTCACTGTATTGCACTTAGAGACCCGAGGACACCAGCAAGGACATTGAGATTTCAAAGCATTTGTGAGGAGGACTGGAAGAAGTTGGCACTACCTGTATTATTTATAATCACCTTTAATCGTAGGGTAACTTGAACATCATCCCAGTAAACATTTCACTTGTCTCTGTCACTCTTTAGATACACCCAGTGGACTTCATTCTCTCGATGGATACGATACGAAAACTTTTTTAATTGACGTCCTTCATTTTTGCTCTCTTGAGAGGGAAGGTATCTAATTAGTGCTATTGTGGCTCCTGCCTGCCTGAAAATCGAAGAATATTCGTAGAATTCTTGCTTACTATTTTTTAACATTATTTTTCTATTATATTTCTTGCTTAGTGAAGTAACTATCAGATTTCTAAACGTGAAATGCGCAAGGAAGATGGAGTAAAATTTGGGGAAAATACATCATTACTCACGTTAACTCTTTGTTTACTGCCTAGTTTTTTTTCATGATAGGGCATGCCGTGAAGCACAACCACAGGGAAACTGAGATATGGGCAAAACCTAGAACCTCAGTTGGACTTCCAACTCGCGATCACCGCCCACGTGCAAAAAGAATAGGCAGCAAATAAGTTTAAAAATTTGTTTTTTTTAAACATTTTTTCAATTCAAAAAGACAATTCAAAAGAAAAAAAAGAAAGAAAAAAAGAAAAAAGAGTACATGCTACGCCACGCCGAATTATGTACACATTATAAACTTTCGACCATTATCTCATTTTCGGGAGTCAAGTTAATACAGAGCTAAAGAAGAATGTGGACGGTTCGGTCATGTAGTGTGAAGAGCTGACGTCGGATTGAAAAGAAGAGAGGTGGTGCGGGCCTGAAGAGTTAGGAAAAAGAACCCGACTTTAACCCAGTTAGGAAAAAGCTACAGTCGAATATGCCAATTTCTGCTCGCTAGATCATTCCCATTGACGGCACGATTGCTGATAGCAACGATGTGGTAAGAAGTTGACTGAAAGACAAAGCGAGGAACTCGGCTAGTGAAGCAGATACCACGGGTGTTTCCGATAAAGGTAATCCGGATTCGAACTCCAACTGAGCCTCCGAGTTCTGTTTATATCTTAGCATCCTTATAGTTGCAATGTTTTCTTTGTTCTTGGAGTGTTTTTAAACTGATTAGAAGATTTTCGGGATAATCCACTACAGTAATCACTATGTCTTCCAATTGATTTCCATCGTTGTCATTTTAACAACAGTCGGGTTAACTGCTTTCACAATTATCTTAAGTATTATTTAAAATAACTCACCACTCGAACAGTCAGTGTTCGTTCGTCGTGTTTACTCCTTTATCTCTGCTGCGTTTAAAAACAATGCCAGACCTCTTCTCACTGATGTTATTCAGTATTTTAATTAGTAGCTAGAACACCATAAATCCAACGAAAACCAGAAAATCACCTCTTCTCGTTTGGCTGTACGACTTTAAAGAAATTGCCACAATGTTGCTGAGAAAACTCCGGTGCGCAAGTGCTTGCGATGGGGAATGAACGCGCTGTTACCCTTTGGGCTAACGTGTTCACCACCACACCATGCGGGTCCTTCGTTAAAGAAATTAGTAATTGTTGAAAGAACAACTGAAAGTTCTCAGATTAAGATCGTATTCGTTCAGCTTCTTTTGCACGGAAACCGTTCGTCCGGCACTGTACTGACGATGTACTTCTGACCCTTCTTGTGTAATTCCAAGTATTTTAATCAGTTGCTAGTAAAATATCTGAAAAGCAATGCGTAGAGCCACCGCAGTTTTCCTTTAGTACTTCGTGAAATTATGAACAAGGCTATTTTTTATGAATGTGTCGTTTTCTTGTTCAGCAATCGCGAGGTTTTTAAACAGCATACATTTACTTCCATAAAAACACAATACAATACAACGCTAGCTGACGTTTCGGCAGTATCGCCTTCTTCAGAGCCTGGAAGGG
>UYYA01004440.1:0-23967 GCA_900624975.1 Angiostrongylus costaricensis
GTGAAGCTACCTCGTCAGATGAAGCCATAGCACGTGATACGCAAACGAAATCCCCTTCTTCAACGATCGACGGAGATTCGGACTCGAGTACAACATCAATGAAGGCTGGCCAGGAAAGATCTGGTGAAGCTGCTTCGCCAGATGAAGCCGCAGTGATTGATACGAAATCGACAACACTTTTATCAACGAGCGAAGCAGATTCGGACTCGAGTACAGCATCAATGACGGCCGACGCGGAGGGATCCGGTGAAGCTGCCTCGTCAGATGAAGCCACCGCAATTGATAAGAAATCGACAACACTTTTATCAATGAGCGAAGCAGATTCGGACTCGACTACAACATCAATGACGGTCGACACAGAGGGATCCGGTAATGCTGCTTCGCCAGATGAAGCCGCAGTAATTGATACGAAATCGACAACACTTTCATCATCGACCGACGCAGATTCGCACTCGAGTACAGCATCAATGATGGCCAACGCGGAGGGATCCGGTGAAGCTGCCTCGTCAGATGAAGCTACAGCAATTGATACGAAATCGACAACACTTTTATCAATGAGCGAAGCAGATTCAGACTCGACAACAACATCAGTAACGGCTGGCCAGGAAAGATCTGGTGAAGCTGCTTCGTCAAATAAAGCGACAGGAATTGATATGCAAACGACAACCCCTTCAACAAGGTCCGACGCAGATTCGCACTCGAGTACAGCTTCAATGATGGCCGACGCGGAGGGATCCGGTGAAGCTGCCTCGTCAGATGAAGGCACAGGAATTAATACGAAATCGACAACCTCTTTATCAACGACCGACGCAGATTCGGACTCGAGTACAGCATCAATGACGGCTGGCCAAGAAAGATCTGGTGAAGCTGTTTCGTTAGATAAAGCCACAGGAATTAATACGAAATCGACAACCCCTTCATCAACGTCCGACGCAGATTCGCACTCGAGTACAGCATCGCTGACGGCCGACGCGCAGGGATCCGGTGAAGCTGCCTCGTCAGATGAAGCCACAGCAATTGATACGCAAACGACAGCGCTTTTATCAACGAGCGACCTAGGTTCGGTTTCGAGCACAACATCAAAGACGGGCAGCACGAAGCGAACCGTTGTTACAGGTAGTCGGACAACAAACCCTACAGCTGCGTTAGAGCTAGTTAATACAGCTGCGACGAATCCCACGATTACGTTCATTAATCCATCGAAGACTTTGCCGACGATAACTTTCCCAACTGCTGTTGTTCAAACGGTGCTAAACTTTTTAAATAGTGACAATTCTTCAAAATCTGAAGAGGCAAGAGGTGTTGCCCAGCTCGTCTGAAAAAGAAGGGAAAATCGAAGGCCATTCTCGATTGACGTTAAATAAACGTTTACTACTGTTGTGTGTGCTTTTTTAGTTGTAAGTAAAGCGTTAGCTACAGTAGTTGCGTTGTTCTCATAAGAAATTCGTCATTGACTGTGGGACCGAAAAATATAACCGGTAATAAAATATGTGCTTAATCTTGTGGCGATGCTCGATATATTTTCCTCTATTGTGCATTGCAAACGTGATTTAACACACTTTTGCCATGTTGCGGTGGCCTGTCGCTCTATAAAGTCCGTATTTCTTTTTTATCTTTATTCCCACAAAAAAATTTTGGTGTCAATTTGCGGATTGCTAGATGATGGATGACCGTTTTTACCTTGTGTGCGTGTGATCGAACCCACGACTGCGGGTGTGCTGCGTGGAACACCCCTATACCACGTACACTCTATGTTGCTCCCGTTGTTCGTAAACAATTGAATTCAGAAGTTAGCTACCGTACCCATCAACAATGCATATTTGACTAGCTATTTTTGTAAACATACACGAGGTTATTATCATTACTGCTAACCTTAAAAACTGATTTTCATTAGCCCTAGGTAGCTACAACCAGTAATTTTCTAGACAACTGTTACGATACGAGGGTGCTATGGAAACCTTTATTGGGCTAATGTTTCGGAGCCTTCGCCTTGTTTAGAGCCATATTGGTCGAACCAGTGGTGTTAACCTCGGCGTTGTTGCGACAAGTGTATTCATAGTCGCATCGAATTATTGCTGTCGAATTATGAAGTGAAAGTATTGTTATTATACCCTTTACTCACAAAAGTTGAAATCTCGGGAAACGACTTCGCTTTTCAATGCCAAAGGTCAAGTTGATTGTAGTTTAGTCGCCCAAATTCCTCTATGAACTCAACAGAAAAACCACGAAACTTAGATTTGAATCGGATTGAAGAAAAAATGAGCTCTTCACACAATTATTCACTCCTATTACATCTCCATTGAGTATTTCAAGTGGAAGCCAACGGCACAGAGTTCATATGAATGGGCAGCGGTGTCGTTTCTAGTTCAAATATCAGTCTGAATTAGGCTGCCACTAACTACTGAATCTAGGGAAGCTTTGTCGCCACACGATTATGTTTCATCTATGAGGTCACACTGACTCATAATGTCAACGTTTTGGAGACGGTTTTTTGGCGTTCACAGGGCCGTCGACCATTATCATAAAAATTAAACAGCCATTAAAACTGAATTCACCGATGCCATTCTAAGACTGCTCTTTTAGAACTGAGCAGAAAGATCTTCTCGCAAACGTTTAGATAAGTTAGTGAAAACATTACCTATAAGCGGCTGAACTGGTAGACATTTCGTACATATCAATTTTATCCTTTCAAGCTCTGAAAATTCATAGTTATTTAAACTTTCTGCTAAACGAAACTTCAGAACTGGGTTACCACTAGTTCAATTAGATATTTCGTTTACGTTCATTTATGTAGTTGAGACGTGGACCATCACGTCAATTGCCTTGAAGTTTGTGTGCGCTATCCTCTTAGCTCATGAATAGTTCTCCCTGGAATAAAATCCGCATAGACAGTGTTAAGACAAAGATAACGCTTCCGATTTTGAACTGTTACTCCTTTTCATTACCAGCTTGTATACGAACTTAATATGAAGCATACATTAATCACAAAAAACGACAAAGGAGTATGGTGAGTTTCACATAGGCCGTTAAGACAGCGCTAGAAATTCCAGTGTCCAATAAATAGATGTACGCTTAACTGAATCTGCTGGTCATTAAACGAAAACGATGACAAAAAAAAGTATAAGCCACCAAAAAACTATATACGAAGCAATTCCCAGGACCGATTTTTTGTTAACTTCGGCATTGATTGATAATTTGATGTTTTTCTTCAATAAGCAAACACGAAGTTGTTATTACAGAATTTATTAGGATACAATAGCTGACGTATCGGCGGTTTCGCATTCTTCAAAGCCGTTTATTTCTTGCAAGTATTTAAGTTAGTTGATGGATAGCAGCCGCACAGAGTACTACATGGGCGAGGACTGCGCCTGTGTCAGGTTATTGGATTAGCCTGAGGTATAGCACCAGGTCGCGCGTGATGATAAGACACTCCTCCTTGCGGTTCATTTTTGAATTTTTGGAGTTGATCCAAAACGCTTCAAGGGTTTTACGCGCTGATGTTTTTGATTCGTGCGTGAGGATAGTGACTCCTACTTCAAAATCTTTTCCGTTCTGTTCCGCATCCTATGCGCACCTAGTGGAGTGTTTGGTTTTAATTTAGATTTACCGACTAGGTGTTCTTTTATGTGGACGCAGAGCGGTCTACCTGTTTCGTCAACGTATTCGTCCCCCACGCTTTACGAGCGATCAGATAGCCTGTACTCGAATTCATGCAATCACCGTCTCTACCGTTAGGGCAAATTATGCAGTTATTCGTTGTACATAGACGGTCAGGTAGGCAGTTGCGAACTAGCTGGCGTCTTAGAGTGTCCGGTAGTATTTCTATCACTCTTACGGAATTCTCCAGACCGGTCGTTATTAAGCAATGCTCTATGGCTGCACTTATTTCGTTTGAATTTCGCTAGAATTTCCGCTCTGGGGCGTGAGTTTTCCTCTATACCTACGTCGAGAAGCTACAGTTTCATAACCATTTGAAATGGCTATTTGCCGTGCCAAGTTCCGGGACTCCTCTCTCTGCTGTCTTCCTGTGCACACGCTGGTGGCGGTTCGAAACATATTTCTTTAATTTTTTCCACTCCTGTTCAGCAAACACGAGATGCTATTTCACTTCCCACTCACGTAAAAGCTGACGTTTCGGCGGATTTCGCCTTCCTCAGAGCCTGGAAAGGTTATGTTGACAGCAATCTATTCGGCCAAACACCTTCATAACCAAACAGAGAAAACGCCAAACCAAGATTTCAATCACATTGAACACAGCTCCGCACACTCACCGCTTTCTATGAGTCTTCCACTGAGTATGTCGTGTGAAGACCAACCGCACAGAAATCACATGGAAGCATAATGTGCCCCTCCCATCAGAATAGCAGTTTTATATACTGCCCTATATCACGCGTGATAATGAGGCATTCTTCCCTGCGGTTCATTTTCGAATTTATGGAATTAATCCAGAATTCCTCGAGAGTTTTTCGGGCCTGTGTTCTTGATTCGCGTGCGAGGATCGTGACACATACTTCAAAGTCCTCCCCGTTATGTCTCTGGGTCCTATGCGTGCCTAGCGGGGTATGTGGTCCATGTTTGCCGGCTAGGTGTTCTTTTATGCGGACACAGAGGGGTCTGCCCGTTTCGCCAATGTATTCGTCTCCGCTCGCCTTACAGGAGATCAGATAAACTATACCTATGCTCATGCAATCACCGTCTTTACCATTGGGGCAAATTATGCAATTTTGCGTTGCACATAGACGGTCATATAGTCGATTACGAACTAGCTGGCGCCTAAGATTACTCGGTGGCACTTCAACTACGTCTACCGAATTCTCTAGAGCGGCCCTTTTCAGCCAGCGTTCTATAGCTGCACTTACATTATTTGAGATGGAGGGTAGGATAAACGAGACCTTTTCGTCGCTAGAGTTATCGTTTGGGGGCCTCCGATTTCTCCTACACCTATCCCGAGCTACAGTTTCGTAGCCATTGGGAATGGCTATTTGCCGCGCTAAGTTCCGGGACTCCTCTCTCTGCTCTCTTGCCGTGCACACGGTTGCTGTTCGAAACATGTTTCTTACAAGCGCTCTTTTCGTGTGAGAGGGGTGGGAAGAGAGGTAATGTACCGGGATGTTTTTAATACTTGGCTTTCGGTGCCACTTCGTAATGTAGCCATTTTCTGACAGGTTAATTTGGACGTTCGGGAATGGAAGCCATTTTTCTTTCGGTTTCTCTCGGGTGAACTTGATACATTCTGACTGTTTATTCAACAACTCGAAACACTTGTCCATTTCCTCTTGTGTCGAGCAAAGGACAAAACAGTTATCTATATATCTACAGTAGAGTAGCGGCCTGAGACCAATCACCGGTGCTTCCACCTTAGACAAAAACGCAATGGCGAGACTTGGTGCCAGTCGTTGTCCCATTGCCAACCCTCTTATTTGAACGTAGTACTTTCCGGACCATCTGAAGATTGAGCAGCTCAAGCATTCTTTTAAGAGTGCCATCAGCTGCTCTATCTTGAAGCTATATATGTTTATTTCTTTTTCGTGTTGTAGAAGGAGTTCGAATATGGCTTGCATAGCGGAGTCATTCGACACGTTCGTATACAGGGCAGTGACGTCGAAGGACTCCATCACGCACGAGCTGTTGGGCTGCGCAGTACGTAGACGATCCAGAAACATTTGGGTATTCGTAAAATAGGCTGGAATGTGTTTCAACAACTGGTTAAATATTAGGGTTAAAAACCATGTTATCCTGTCCGTTGGCAGGCTTTATCCTTTCCAGGCTATGAGGAAGGCGAAATCCGCCGAAACGTCAGCTTTTACGTGAGTGGGAGGTGGAATAGCACCTCGTGTTTGCTGAACAAAAGTGGAAAGAATTGTTTAATCAATGCCGAGGTTAATAGAAAGTTGGATGTGGGAGTTACTACAAGATATTTCTTTAAATTTTTCTTTCTTAAATGCTATAATAACAACCTCGTGTCTGCTTATTGAAGAAAAACATCGAATTATATACGAAGCTGTTCACTTCAATGAACGATGGTTGCAACTAAGTGGAACATAAGAGCGTTGTGGTAGTGCTCTATCTACTGGAATACAGCGCTTTATTAGATATAGTGAAAGCGTTCAACCTATGCTGTACCGGAGCGCGTGTGGAATAGAGTTTCGAAATTACATACGGCCGTTTGTTCGAACCTACCGACCGGATAAACCGAGCCCATCTCCTCTCCAGAACCGGAAAGGTGGTATCAGATTTTTTTCTGTAGAATAAAAACACTGACTTGATACATCTGTAGGCCTGAATATCATAGAGTAGGAAAATTGGCGCTACCTGATCTCCCTGATCTATACCTGATCTACGATATACCTGATCTCTTGTAACAATTGCGGAGATGAATATATTGGCGAAATGGGCAGACCTTTGTGTATCCGTATAAAAGAACACCTAGATGGCAAACGAAAACTAAGACGAAGCACCCCACTAGGCACGCATAGGATACAAAAGCATAGCGGAGACGATTTTGAAGTGAAAGTCAATATCCTTGCACAGGAGTCCAAAACACCAGCGCGAAAACTCCTTGAGGCTTTTTGGATCAATGCCAAAAACCCTACAATGAATAGCAGGTATGAATGCTCGGAGGTCATACGCGACCTGATCCCGTACGTTCGCATCGACTTTTGATGTGGGATGGTGCAGTCATCAATCATATGCGACTATAATAAGCTGTTCTAAACTTCCTCATTGGATGTCACGAAAAAGCGGTGGGTTTTTTTCGAGAAGTTGTTGATCATGTAATTACCGGAGAGTTCTTCGTCTTTTTGTAAGTGTTATTGAAGAGTTTGGCCTAGTAGATTGTATATCAGTTTACCCTTCCAAGGTCTGAAGAAGGCGATACTGCCGAAACGTCAGCTAGCGTTGTATTGTATTGTGTTTTTTATGGAAGTAAATCTATGCTGTTTAAAAACTTCGCGATTGCTGAACAAGAAAACGACACATTTTTACCTACTGCTTATTACAATTTTTCGTGGCAATGTATTACGTGTGAAACAACCACAATGATGCTGAGATATTTGCAAAACTCAGGATCGCAAGTGCCTGTGGTGGGGAACGAACGCGGTATTACTCTTTCCGAGGGCTGACGTGTTCACCACCACATCATGCGAGTTCTTCGTTTCTCCTGTCTCTTGACTATTTCTACCGATCTTTTCGCCACAGCAATCACCCGTCAACGAGATTGATCTGGGAAGTCCAAATAGGCAACGAACCTAGTTAAGCTGAGGTTGTAGTCGAAATCACAATGCTAACTTTTTATTTGCTGCCTATTACAATTTTTCATTGCAAGGTATTACGTATGAAACGCGAACGCGTTAGCACCGGAAAGGGTAATACCACATTCGTTCTCCACTGCAGGCAGCTGCGGTTCGAAGTTTTGTAAATATCTCAGCATCATTATGATAAGATGATAACATTAAAGAGTAGCCCAGAATGACGAAGGACTTGGTTAGCCGACCACGAGCTGGAACCTACAATCATGTGATGGCTGCAATTCTAGTCAGCGCACCGGATATATGCATGTATATATATATATATGCCAACTAAGCAAATCGATATGCACAGATATTTCATTTAGTCTCCCAGCTGTTTGTTGTCCATGCACAATTCCATTTTATAACAACAGTTAATGCGTGAGGAAGTGACATCGCTGACGACACACCTCTAATTTCAGATTCGAAAGAAACAGCCGTCAAGCAAAAAAATCTCCTACGTATATTTTTCTATTGGTTACTTTATAATGTTAGAACAGAATTAAACTTCGAAACATATCTTGAAAAAAATGGAGATGTCGAAGCGTTGGCCTAATCAATCCTTTTTAGCAACGCTGTTCTGTCTTAGCAAACAGAGAAGGTTTTACTTCGGAACGTTTCAGGTTGAGTGCGGCACAATGATTAAAGGCGCTATGAAATACACATAGGGTCGTTGGTTCAACCCAACGCCCGGGTCTCACCGAACATCCCAGTCCTCCGAGGTCGCCAAATTAGTTCCAAACTTGTCAGCACTGACTTCATATATCGGGAAGTCACCAGAAGTCAGATATCCATTCCATCACGTCTCACAATGCTTAGTGAAGTTTAATGAAGTCGGGGGTACGACGAATTCCTCAGGGATTGCTAAATGCTGAGCGCTCTAGCCTTTCTTAATCGAAACATTCCCACCTCACTCTTCCCTCTAAAAGTCTAACCATGACCAAAAATCACCAGCTGCTTCTTCATCACTCGCCAATTACATTATTACCTAAGAAACATAAAAGTGAAAGCAGAGCTTTTTTAATACCTCAGTGCTTACCAATGAATCCACTAATTGAACAGATATTTGAAACTTCGCTTGTGTACTCCTTATTATTTTTCTACAACGCAGCGATAAATGCATGTTTGCTACCTTTCATCACTGTCTTAATACATCTGCGACAATGCCAATGCTTTAAAAACAGCTCGTGGTTTTCAGTGACAAAGCGTTCTATTATCACTTCATATATCTAATGGAAAGGGCGCGTATGGCGCAGTGGTCGGACGTGCCTTGCAACACACGTGGAATCGATCTCCGCGCCTATGGCCCACCAAGCCTTCCGTCCTTCCACGGTCGGCAAATTGGTACCAGACCTGTCTGGGAAGGTAGCAGCACTGGCTCGATACATCGATAGGCCGTCGCGAGTCATTGTAAAGGCCAGATATGCATTCAATCACTTCCAAACGATGCTTGATGAAGTTGAACGGACGGCGCATCCCTAAGGGATTGATCAACGCGGAGGGCTTTATCTTTCTATTTTATATCTAGTGGAATAGGGCACGGATAGTACAGTGGCAGTGATGCAGCCAATAAGGGAGCAAGTTGCTGGTTCAATTCCCTCCCGAACACTTTTCTTTATTCTAAATCGGAATGCCTCATCCTGGTTATCTTCGAGATTGCATGCAGATTCCACCCAGCCAGCATTGTATGACATTCATTGAAAAGGTTAAATCCTAGTGCAGGAGCGGAAATAACGTGCGAAATGTTCGTGAACCACTGTGGACGATGAATAAGAAGAGAACGAATTGTATGCAGGAAGTGCTGGTGTCTATATCAAATGTGATGACGGATCCTGAAAAACTTAAAAAAGAAAGGTGCTGCTCAGTATGAGCAAGGTGCTGGTTCGACCGCACATCGAGTCCACTATGCGTTACATTTCTCCAGGTTTGGAGATACAAGTTCGAGATTCTTCTTGTACCAGTTGCTAGCCACCACTTCACAAAGATGGGGCCTATCTGTGGGAAGATATCAGAGTGCCTCACTACGCCGGAGGAATCGACCTGATGGATTCAGGGAAACTCTGAGAATCAAAAATCCTCTGTCAGAAACGGAAGCTACGCGCAACTCCAAAGATCTTCATGGATAACGACATGCGGGCTGAAGTAAATCGAATGCAGAAACTGCGTTGAGATCCTCACAACTTACTTACTTGGATACTTGGACGGTCCGTCTTCACGAGCAGTCGGATCCTAGCACATATGCCATTCGTTCCTTTCTCTTGCAATCGTAGTCCATGGTGGTAGTCTTGTTCAAGTATGGCAGCGCTTGCGAGTCTCATACCGTGATGTGTGAAACAACTGCAGTTGTGGGTACAGCTGATTAACTTTGTTTACGAACACGTCCGCCCAATGCGTAGGTGGTCGTGCAAGAGGACGTTTGCATTCTCTTAGAGTCCGCTCTACTGTTCTTTTCGTCCATCCGTCGTCGGCTCTTCTCATTATGTGACCGGCCCATTTATGTTTCGCCGAAGATGTGACAGATTTCGAAGGTCGGAGCTTCACATTCCGGCTACATATTGAGAGTGCCGGTTATATTTTAAAAGACATCGCTAAAGTGCTCTGTGAGTAGTGCGAAGCATTCTTGACGTATTTATTTATGTGATCTTATAAACTGATCTTCTTAAGCTGACGCGAAGTTGGTACAGATCTTCGTTGTCGTTGTCGTTGTTTTTGATGTTATTGATCGATGACTGACGTTTAGGCGACTTCGCCTTCTTCAGACCCTGGACGTACTTTATGTTAGAATACTTTTTATTATTCGGTGGAAAAGAAGGTTAAAGTATTAATGAAAATCAAACTTTCAAATAGACGCTATATTGAACAAAAAGGCCACTCATCGTGATGTTACGTGCGGGACTGGCCCACACGTAGTTCGCGTGGAGTCGCGAGCAAGACACGCCCCGGGGGTCAAAATATCATTTTCAAATAGGGCGCCACCTCACGCGTGAGTGAGGCATTCGTCCTTCCGGTTCATCTTTGGATTTTTGAAATTTATCCAAAACGTCTCAAGAGTTTTGCGCGTTGATGTTTTTGATTCCTGCGCTAGGATCCGCACATTCACTTCAAAATCATCGCCGTTGTGCTTTTGTGCACTATGCGTACCTAGAGGGGTGTTTAAACGGATTTTAGCTTTTCCATCTAGATGTTCTTTTATGCGGACACAAAGTGGTCTACCCGTTTCTCCGATATATCCCTCGCCGCATGCATTACATGAGATCAAGTATATTATACCTAAACTCATGCAATCCCCGTCTCTCCCGTTGGGACAGATCATACAGATCATACAGTTTTCTGAGCTGCACAGACGATCATAGAGACGGTTTCGAACTAACTGACGGCGTAGGGTATTGGGTGGGATGTCAATAACCGTTACATAATTTTCAAGACCACTTTTTCTTAAGCACTTTTTAATGGCGTGACTTACTTCATTTGATATGAAGGGCAGCTTAAAGGGGATCCTACTTTCGTCTGAAATATTATTTTGGGAAACCACCTAACGTTTTCCTCTAACCCGAGTGGCCTCTACTTCGTAGCCATTGGAAATGGCAATTTTTCGNACAGACGATCATAGAGACGGTTTCGAACTAACTGACGGCGTAGGGTATTGGGTGGGATGTCAATAACCGTTACATAATTTTCAAGACCACTTTTTCTTAAGCACTTTTTAATGGCGTGACTTACTTCATTTGATATGAAGGGCAGCTTAAAGGGGATCCTACTTTCGTCTGAAATATTATTTTGGGAAACCACCTAACGTTTTCCTCTAACCCGAGTGGCCTCTACTTCGTAGCCATTGGAAATGGCAATTTTTCGTGCCAGGCTTCGCGATTCCTTCCTTTCCTCTTCTCCTGTACACATATTTTTAGCCGTACGATACATAGTTTTGATAAGTGTTTTTTCATGTGTGAAGGATGAGAGGAGTGGCAGTGAACTAAAATGTTTTTACTACTTGGCTTGCGATACCATTTTGTTACATAGCCACTTATCTTCTTTGGAAGAGAATAGTAGCTGGGTCTAAATCGGTATGCGGAAAGATTCGGTGTGATATTAACAGCAAGTTAAGGAAAAAGTTTGAAGATCTAACACGCCACTCAAAAAGCTCAAATGAAAGGACCACCGCTGGTCAAGTCGCAAGTAAAAGCCCTGAAATAGACTGCGCACCAAGAACATCCAGTGTTACTGTGCTAGGAGGTATAACGCTTCCGGAAAATGTTCGTTCCTTGTTAGAATTGGGTACCAGTTTTGCACCTAGTCAACCCATTTCTAAACCAATCCTGCGCAGGATCACGTGTAGTCTGCATGAACTTCAAGATCAGCTACGTTACAGGGTTAGGCTAGAAAGGTTAGGTAAAGTAGTATCAAGGGGGAACTACCACCAATACCCTTTCCCGGAACTTTCTTTAAACAAGAGCTACCAAATAGCGATATTGACCCTACGTTTCGTTTATTTTCGGACGAAATTCTCCGCATACTTAATCACTACCAAAAACAAGAAAGAAGCTCCAACCTCACAAACCAACAAAAAAGAGGTATGCGCCAGGTTAGAGAGTTTTTGAATTCAAAATCTATTAGACTTTCTATTAGTGATAAAGGCGGAGAATTTGCAGTTCTTCCTAGTCAGTTGGATATTAGGATAACAGAGGAGCACCTTAGTGATGTTTCTCTCTATCGAACATCCTCTGAAAAGGAATACAGAAATCAATACCGAAAATTGAATCAAGAATGGGTCAGCACGGCAAAGGCCGCGGGTTGAGAGCCATCAGTTATTTCTCGACTTAAGAACGAACACCCGATTTGCCCTATCCTTTGCTTGCTTATTAAAACACACAAGCTTACTTCAACTGATGATATTACGTCAACGAACCCATCATCATATAAAGTTAGACCTATCATCAGTTGTATAGGCGGGCCAACGGATAGAATAACGTGGTTCCTAAACCTTATCCTAACCCAGCTGCTAAAATTCATCCCAACCCATCTACCTAACACCAAAATATTTCTAGATCACTTAGGGCGCGCGCAACCAAACAGCACGCATATAATGGAGTCATTCGATGTTAGTTCACTTTATACCAACGCCAATGACTCCGCAATGCAAGCCATTCTCGAGTTGCTCGTAGAGCATTAAAAGAAAATAAAAATGCACGGCTTGTCGATTGCGCAACTAATGACCCTCTTAAAACAGTGTCTTAGTTGTTCAATCTTTAGGTGGTTTGGAAAATATTTTGCACAAATTATAGGGTTGGCGATGGGGCAGCGTTTAGCACCAAGCCTTGCCATCGCTTTCATGTCTAAGGTGGAAGCTCCAGTTCTCGATCACCGACCCTTACTCTACTGTCGATACATAGACGACTGCTTCATCGTCTGTTCCACACAAGAACAGATGGATGAGCGCTTCGAATTATTAAACCGACAGTCAGAGTATATAAAATTTACACGAGAAAACCTACCGAGAACTGGCTTCCATTCTTAAACATCCAAATAAAGCTCTCAGTAAGTGGCTATGTAACAAAATGGTATCGCAAGCCAAGTAGTAAAAACATTCTAATCCACTGCCTCTCCTCTCATCCTTCACACATGAAAAAAGCACTTATCAAAAATATGTATCGTACGGCTAAAAATGTNTAGCACCAAGCCTTGCCATCGCTTTCATGTCTAAGGTGGAAGCTCCAGTTCTCGATCACCGACCCTTACTCTACTGTCGATACATAGACGACTGCTTCATCGTCTGTTCCACACAAGAACAGATGGATGAGCGCTTCGAATTATTAAACCGACAGTCAGAGTATATAAAATTTACACGAGAAAACCTACCGAGAACTGGCTTCCATTCTTAAACATCCAAATAAAGCTCTCAGTAAGTGGCTATGTAACAAAATGGTATCGCAAGCCAAGTAGTAAAAACATTCTAATCCACTGCCTCTCCTCTCATCCTTCACACATGAAAAAAGCACTTATCAAAAATATGTATCGTACGGCTAAAAATGTGTGTACAGGAGAAGAGGAAAGGACGAATCGCGAAGCCTGGCACGAAATATTGCCATTTCCAATGGCTACGAAGTAGAAGAAACTCGAGTTAGAGGAAAACGTTGGGTAGTTTCCCAAATAATATTTCAGACGAAAGTAGGATCCCCTTTAAGCTGCCCTTCATATCAAATGAAGTAAGTCACGCCATTAAAAAGTGCTTAAGAAAAAGTGGTCTTGAAAATTATGTAACGATTGTTGACATCCCACCCAATACCCTACGCCGCCTGTTAGTTCGAAACCGTCTCTATGATCGTTTGTGCAGCTCAGAAAACTGTATGATCTGTCCCAACGGGAGAGACGGGGATTACATGAGTTTAGGTATAATATACTTGATCTCATGTAATGCATGCGGCGAGGNTTTCCCAAATAATATTTCAGACGAAAGTAGGATCCCCTTTAAGCTGCCCTTCATATCAAATGAAGTAAGTCACGCCATTAAAAAGTGCTTAAGAAAAAGTGGTCTTGAAAATTATGTAACGATTGTTGACATCCCACCCAATACCCTACGCCGCCTGTTAGTTCGAAACCGTCTCTATGATCGTTTGTGCAGCTCAGAAAACTGTATGATCTGTCCCAACGGGAGAGACGGGGATTACATGAGTTTAGGTATAATATACTTGATCTCATGTAATGCATGCGGCGAGGGATATATCGGAGAAACGGGTAGACCACTTTGTGTCCGCATAAAAGAACATCTAGATGGAAAAGCTAAAATCCGTTTAAACACCCCTCTAGGTACGCATAGTGCACAAAAGCACAACGGCGATGATTTTGAAGTGAATGTGCGGATCCTAGCGCAGGAATCAAAAACATCAACGCGCAAAACTCTTGAGACGTTTTGGATAAATTTCAAAAATCCGAAGATGAACCGGAAGGACGAATGCCTCACTCACGCGTGAGGTGGCGCCCTATTTGAAAATGATATTTTGACCCCCGGGGCGTGTCTTGCTCGCGACTCCACGCGAACTACGTGTGGGCCAGTCCCGCACGTAACATCACGATGAGTGTCCTTTTTGTTCAATATAGCGTCTATTTGAAAGTTTGATTTTCATTAATACTTTAACCTTCTTTTCCACCGAATAATAAAAAGTATTCTAACATAAAGTACGTCCAGGGTCTGAAGAAGGCGAAGTCGCCTAAACGTCAGTCATCGATCAATAACATCAAAAACAACGACAACGACAACGAAGATCTGCACCAACCTCGCGTCAGCTTAAGAAGATCAGTTTATAAGATCATGTAAATAAATATATCCAATATCTATGCCGAGATTTATAGAAAGTCGGTCTTTCGAGTTATTCTTGACGTAGTTGAAGTATCCACCCACGTCTCTGCAGCATAACAGAGCGCTGGGGGACCACAGAAGCGAAGGGATGAGCGCGGACTTTCGGGTCCTTCAGTTGGTCGGTGGCTTCTTCGAAGGGCTCGAATGCGGCCCAAGCTGCTCTCGTTCTTCTATTTAGTTCCTCGTTCATGTTGTTTTCCGTGTTCATTGATCGCCCATGGTAAACGTACGAGTTGGTGTCAGCAATGGGAGAGCCATCCAATTCAATTTTTTCTCCGCTTCCTTGAGCTCGTTGATCATCACCTCTGCTTCGCTAGTACTTCTTGAAAAAATGACAATGTCGTCGGCAAAACGAAGGTTTGATAGGAATTTCCCATCAATACGTATGCCTTTCTCATCCCAATAGAGTGACTTCATTATCCACTGCAGTGCGTCACTGAACAGCTTTGGCGATATTGTGTCGCCCTGTGGAACCCCTTTTCCTGTGGGTATTGTAAGAGGTCGATGGAAAAGCTGCATTTTCGTAGATTTTGCCATGTTAAACGTGTTGCAGTAGGATCAAGCTTCAGTTTCCTTCTCTTTTCGGGCAACTCCTTAGTAGTGATGGAGATGCGATCTAATCTTCTTGTTTGGGGAACTGAAGCTAACTCGTCACAACTTTTCACTCCTTCGACAAGCAGCTCGTAGTCTTCGGTTAGGTCTTCTTTAATCTGCCCGTCAAGTTTGGACAGAACTTCGTTGATAATGTTTTCGTAGTACACAGCTAGACTTTTTTCTCGTGGTCGATGAAGCTCGTGGCTGAATCGAATCTTCGAGCGAAGAAGGCGGTGATCGGAACCAGTACGGAATGGCGGGACTACCGATGTGTCAAGTAGGCACCATCTTCTATTTGTCAGAATATGGTCGATCACCGCGTGAGTCATGCCGTTGGGAGACTCCCACATCCAGCGGCGGCTTTCCTTCTTCTGGAAGAACGAGTTTCCATGGAAGAGACGTGCTGCTGACAGGAGTCCTGCGAGACGGTTTCCATTCTTATTTTTTTCTCCTAGTCCAAGCCTTCCGATCCTGTATTCGCTCTCGTTGGCCTTTTCTATTCTGGCTTTGAGGTCTCCAACAACAAATTTATGATATGCTCTATCATTGCGGATAACTTCCTCCAACTGATAGTAGAACGCATTTAATTCGTTCTCATCAGCTACGTCGGTCGGTGAGTAGCAGTTGATGATAGTGATCTTCTTATGATGCGAGAGTTGAAGACGGAGGACGGCTACGCGAGGGGAAAGGATCACGTATGAGTCGACGAGATGGACAATGGACGGGTGGAAAACAAAGCCTGCGCCACCGGCATTTCTTGACGGGACCTCTTCTCCACCGATCACAAAGGTCCGTTGTTTTGTTGGCGTATGTCGGTCTTCTTGATTTTTGTTTCTTGTAATGCGATCACATGAAATCTAATTCGATCTGCGGCTACAAGAAGGGCGTGAAGAGAGTCTGTGGAGTCTGTGGAGAGTGTTCTGGCATTATACGTGCATAATAAAAAACGATCTCCATGGCGTGTCGTGTTGTGTTCGTCGTGTCCGGTTCCAATGACGTCCTGCGTAACCCGAAATTTTCTGGCCTCTCACTGGTCGTCTCACCGCCTGACGTCATAGACGGGAGCACCCAGTATGCGGAGTACTGAGGCTGGCCTATTGCTGGTCGTGTAACTTGGTCCTTCTAGAGTCCTGACGTAACCTTGCAAGGGCGTGTCCAGATCTTCACCACGATGTGGATCAGAGAGAGGTGTGTTTTCGACGACGAATCCTTCGCTCGGACTTCCTACTAGTTGATTCGTAGAGATGCTAAAATCGAAATCAGAAATGAATGTAAGAATGTAAAAGTAACAGATCGCTCAAGGACGATGTAGAAGCCGAAATCTAAACTTTAGTTAGTTTAGATCACAACATGTAAAGTTAATGAGTGAACATAAAACCTTTCAAAGTTCAACAAGTCCCTATGAGAGACTTTAACCTATCCGCTCTAAGGGGATAGGTAAAATGTAAGGGATAAAGCTTTCTTTATTGATGTTTCAATTAGGAATGCTCTATGAGCCATTGGTTGTATCATCGCAGAGGTGGTAGAAGGTACATTTGGCCTATACAATAAATTAGAATTGGTAGTGATTCCGTCCACTATGTGCACGGCCCACCTGTCCAGTCGCTTGTGTGAACCACCTTTAGGTCATCATGCTTTTGTAGCTGCTGTGGTCAAAAAATTCCAATCAGACTTCTTTGGGATTAGCTGACCTCTGTAGTACAGGTAGGAACGTCTTAGGAAGGCTAACTGAGGATTACAGTGGAAATCGAACCAACCAGCAATCAACGACATTCTTGACGAAGACAAAAAACTCCTTAAGCATCACTCAAACCTAAACGCCAAAAATACTCGAAGACCTTCGTGGATGTTGGAAGCGAGGATACGAATCGAGGACAAAATTGTGGTAGAATTCCCGTAGTGTGATAGACATGACGTCAATTCATACAATAATAGTAATAAGAAAACAAAACAATGACTAGCGGTAAAGTACCAATGTATAGGAACTAGTATTTCTATTCCTTCAGACAAACAGGGTGACAATTTGCCTACCTGAAGGATGGAAGTTGAGTTGAGACCGTGGCAAATGATTGAACTAACGACAACATGTATTGTTGAGCACGTCTATCCACGCCACTACAAGGCTAAATGTAATTCCAGTTTCATTGCTGTAGATATTAGAATCACTGAGGTTGGGTCTCGAGCCGGTTTGTCGCGAGGTTACGTGACCCGTCCACAGGTGGCGGATAAAGGGTTAATCGCGGACCAAAAGCGATCGTATGTTTCCCTGAGACACAGGTGGATCCAGGGGATGGATTCCCTGTTTCTGTTGCGCCGATTTGGCACATACTCTCTGCATTTGCGAGACGTATTCATGCACGCATGTGTCGGTGCTCTCAAATTTTTGCGGATTGTATTCCACTAGTCAATTCGGCCAAAAACTTGCAATCAAGTGACAGGTAAATACATGGAAAGCGGTTAGGAGTCGTCTCCAACAAATAAGCCCCATGTTCACTGTGGGAAAGACTGGCAAGCTACTCGTAAGTGTAGCGAGCTCCCCACGTTCAGAGCCCTGCAAGTCATACATGGGTGAGAAAATGCTAAACAGTAAAGAAAAAACCGGGCCTCATTCACCTGAACCCTACGGAAAGGCTGCTAAAATCTCAGATCCAATGGAAGCTGCTTGGATTACAAAGAACTATGGTGACGATCTGTTCCTATAATGCACGTACACTTGTATCCGAGTCCTTGATAGAAGACGTGCTCAAGCAAACAAGAAGGATGAGGTACGACGTCAGCGGCCTGGCCGAGACAAAAAGACGCCAGCCTTTCAACGCCGTCTATGACACCGGAGAAGAACTTTTCCTCGGAACATGCGACAGTAGAGGAGTCGGCGGAGTCGGCGTTCTCGTTAACACGAGTTTTTTCATGAACATCGATTCATTAGAGCAACTTACAACCCAAATTGGACGTTTACGGTTAAAAAAATGTAGACCAATACCGGCTTTGATAATCTTCGCCGTTCACTGATCGACATCGAAACACGACAAAGACGAAGTAAAGGCGCTCTATATGGACGTGGAGAAGTTCTACAGAGAAGACCATACATTCTTAGAGATCACCTTTGGAGATTTCAACGGAAAGATTGGACCAAGAAGATCGTTTGAAGAACGTCACATTAGGGCCCAGGGATTAGAATGGAACGAGCAGGGTGAGCGGCTTTCTGAGCTTTATCTTAACGACCAATACCTAGGAGAATCCTAGTAGAGAGTGCCATAACGAAATACGCTCCATCATTGTAAGCCGAAGGTTTTGCACAACTGACGTCGCTGTTATTCCAAAATTTTACACGGTATCGGAACACCTCCTTCTTCGTGCAAGATTCCATTTCTCGAATAAAGGACGAAGCCGCAAAATTCAAAAAACGCAGTCCCAAAATCATCATAGCCTTAGACTTATTTAGTCGGCTGCTGGGAGTTACTGTTGTTGATAACATCGACGAGGAATACGATCGGCTCATTCAAGATCTTCACGTTAACGCCATGAAAGCTCAGAGTTCGAAAGTCGCCAAGAGACCGTCTCCAGAAACACGCGAGCTGCAGGCAACCACGAACTAATTTACGAACTTGCAAAATAATGCAAAGATGCGATAAAAGAAGGTCTTAAAGAGAGAAGAGCAGCAGTAATGATCGAAGCTGCAGAGGCTGAGGAAAGCATTTGCAAAGCCCGCCAAAGCTTCGCCAATTACGAGACCAAAATAATTGCACTCCGGCGCCCAGACGTAACAGTTACAGCGTCCAGAAAGGCAATGGAGAAAATTATTCACGAATACTACTCAGATCTCTTCGATAGTCACGTCCACCTTCCGTCATATGAAATAAAGGAGGATGGGTGCGTTGTACCACCGGTTCTCCCTTCTGAAATCCGACATTCCATTTCGTCGGTGAAAAATCTAACAGCACCACGTCCAGAAAAGATAAGATCAGAACACCTGAAGAACCTTACGCCAGTCCTTGTAAACATACTGGCTCGACTCACACGTTACCTGTTTGAATGCAAGGTTCCTACTCAGTGGAAGACAAGCAAGACCGTGTTATTGTTCAAGAGTGGTGACCTCCACGATATCCGCAACTGTCGCCCAATCTGCTTGCTCTCTGTTGCCTATAAACTTTCCATTCGGGTCATTATAAACAGAATGATTGACGTATTGACAGAATATTGGACAAAGGGCAACCATGTGAGCAAGCAAGGTTTCGAAAAGGATTCAGTACGAGGGACCACATCCACACGATAACAAGACTTATTGAAGTATCGCGAGAGTACAAAAGAGCGCGGTGTCTCACTTTTATCTATTTACAGAAGTCCTTTGATTCAGTTGAGATAGAAGCAGTTTTGGAAGCCCTTGATAGTCAAGGAGTTCTTACTCAGTACATAAAGATTCTTCGTGAGCTGTACAAAAATTTCACAACCAAGGTATCACCATTTTACAACGATATTAACGTTGACGTCAAAAGAGGAGTTAGGCAAGGAGATACCATCACACCATTATTTGCCGCCACCCTCCACAACATCATGCGAACATTGGAAAGGGATAATATGGGAGTGAAAATCAGCAGTCGACGGTTACACCATCTTCGCTTTATTGATGTCATCGTCCTTATGACACCAAACATTAAGCAAGCGGATCGTATGCTTACCGACTTTGATGAAGGCTGTGGAAAGATTGGTCTTCGACTAAATCTCAGAAAAACGATGTTTATGGGGAACGGATTGGTTTCGTATGAGCCATTCACGCTCAACGCAACGAATGTCTCCGAATGATAGAGCAGAAGGAAGCGGGTGGCTTGACGAGCTTTCAGCGTTGAAAAAGTAGTGAGGAGAACAAAGAACACCCGACTCCGCGTCCACCTTCTCAATTCAACAGTACTTCCTGCCCTAACGTATGCGTCAGAAACTTGGTCGCTGCGTAAGCAGGATGAAAGATCGCTCAGCGTTATTGAACGCGCAGTCGAAAGGCCGTTGCTAGGAGTAATGCGTGTCACGCAACAAAGGGAAGAGATCCGAAGCTCCGACATGCGTCAGCGACCAAAAATCAAAGATGTCGTTTTGCACGCCAAGCAGTCGAAGATAAGGTGGGCCGAACACATAATGCGTATGAACGACAACCGATGGACAAGAGCTGTTAGTGACTGGATTCCTCGAGATGTCAAGCGCGTTGCAGGAAGATCACCGACCCGATGGTCAGAGTTCTTCACCAACAGCCTAGAGGAAAAATATGATTTTCAGCGAGTTCCTAGAGTGAGCAGAACCCACTGGCTACTCTTGCACGCGACAGGTAAAAATGAAAGATTTACTCGCCCCCGGTCGAGTCATTCGACGACCAATAGGCCTATAGGAGCTGCAGGTGATGCAGATACTAGAAGTCCATGAGAAGTATGACTAGATAGAATAGGCACAAATGTTTGTATGTCGTTGGTTGAATAGTGTACCCTGGACTACTTGTTCGGAAAATTGAAGCTTGTCTGAGAAAACCTTGCCCAGAACCGCAAAAATTTTTTCTGAAAATAAAGACATGATGGCATGATAGTAGGGCTATATCGAAATTCCGGAGACTTCATGAGGTCAAAGATGCTCTCAGCTGGTTTTCAATACAACTATAGAAAAAAAATTCACAGATGACAAACACGAGACAACTGACCAAGTGAAATAAGTGTTGAGATCTGAGCAATATATGAAATCGACTGTTATATATGTAAATGGGAATAAGACAAATATTCTGGCCACAGTGGTGTAGATTTTGCTTATTTCTGCTTACATTATTCTGCTTCACGACCTTTGAGCTAATATATATTTGCTTAACTTGAACGACCAGTTTAACTTTTCGCCATCTACGCATTGAAATAAAAGCGTACCGATGAGACTGACCCATGATGAGAAAGCATATTCTGTTTTCTTGTTTGTTAAATGAAACGTTGGGTTCCTTTTTGGTTTTTAGTTCTTACTGGTGCTTGAAAAGCAGCAGAAAACTACGAAGTATGAAAGTATCTTTGAAGTGATTTACATTGTTCTACCACCTCTATAATTACCATCCTCCCACTGATGTGCTGTGGTTGACTTCTTCGTGGTGGTCTAAACTATTGTGTGCAACAGAATATCCTTCCCCTGAATATGTAGCCCAAGCCGCTACACTGTAATTCGTAGGCCTAGTTACAAGTGAACCTATGACAGGAATCGCCACCTTCTTGGAAGAAGTACAGTCGCATGGTGTTGGAAGAGTCACAATGGTATAGTCGATCCACTTCGATTATTAACAATTGCTTGTGATTTCATCAGAGAACACCTTGGAATATAAATGAGAGCTGTCTCAGTGGAGTTTTCTTCTGCTTAAGAGCATTTCCGACTGCGCGAACAAGTTCTATGACATTAATTTGGAATATTTTACCATTATTTTCAGCCAAGGATAACACTCGGATTGGTTTCTATATCTCCTTTGACACTGCGTTTCCCATCAGGAAACACAATGTTTTAATTGAACAAGCTAAAGTCAAGGCGTAGAATTGATGGCAACATAATTATTGGCTATTAATCCAACAGCAAGGAGAAAAACCAAATAGATCTACTCTTCGCGACACCGGTAATTTCTCTTGCATGGATCTACAGTGCCATTACTGAAGCGAAAATTAATATAGCTAATTGCTGCGTCTAAAATCTTCCTAAAAACCATCGATCGATTTAAGGGATTCATATTTCGCCCTAATATTTTCCATTTGGCAGTTCTCTGATTTGGACCGACCGTGTGAACGGTAGGCGAACCGCTTACTTTAGTTGATACTTGAACGGCCTGCCATCACTAGTTGTGCGGGTCCTAGCATAATCACCATTTTTCGGAGGTTTGCTGGTTAAGCCATTGTGGTTTCTTGGAATCCCGAGAACAGCCTGGCCAAAGTCTACTCTAGGTCGTCACCACGACAGACAGTCGCCACTTTTGTGGATCACAGGGAGATTTTCCACTATGTGACTTTGATACCAGGACGGTGGTGGATCCCGGTATTGGTTTACTCTTAGCTGGGCTTCTTGATGAAAACACCGGACTCCTTCTCAGCTTGGATGAGCCTGCCAACGGAGACGAATCCCCCGCTGTACTGGGCTTATGTGACCCACACCAAGTAGTTGTTTTCTCGGCTTTCCTGTTGTTCATCGAGTAGTTCAAGCAGCCATCAACAAAGTATCTATTTGCCATCGTCGTTTGACAGAACTGAGCAATCGGTTTCGCTCTCTCCAGAGAAACCAAGAGCAACTTAGCGTAAGATATAACTTTGTGCCTGACCAATTTTTCTCTTGTTTTTGAAGAAAGGACTCACTCGTGGCTCATTCGTGTCTCCCAGAGGGCATTTTGGACTCTTTCGTTAAAGAAGCTCATGAACTGCTTTCTGTATACTTTGTGGTAATTTTGCTGCAGAATAGGACAGCAGGGTGAAGAAACCCGTCCTATAAATCAACTTGAGTTTTTCGAGAACTGCTACAACGTCTGTTTAAACTTCTACTCAGCAACTGAGAATGCGCCACAAAACCTGGCGACTAGCCAAGTAGGAATCCATTATATTGGAAACATCCGAAAAAAACAGTTCTGCTTATTTATTTCTCATTTTACCATTATCCTTTGATGTTGCGACCGTCGTAGAGAAAGGTATTTCTGAGCGCCGACCAAAAATCTACGATATTTTTATTCCTCAACACAACCACGCTGGTCCAGAAAAACTACAATATTTCTATCTGAAATCTTCGTTAGGGCTACGACTATTCCATAAATTGCCAGTTTTATAGAAGAAATTTCCCTCGAGTTTCGCTTTGTTCTGAACTTCTGCGGGAGTGTGCCTATTGGAAGCGTTGTGTTGGGACGCACACAAGTTTTGGGAAGGTGTCAAAAATGTATTTGTTGTTGTTGTTGTGTTTTAAAATATGTTAAAATAAGATTGGTGGATAAACGAAAAAAACTGAACTTATTGTGAAATTTTGGGGTTGGGGGGGATTGACTTCACAGATATTGATGGTACCATAGACAATGGCGACACTAGTTTCCCGGAGGATCCACCAATGTTCGCGAAATCTGATGGATTCTTTGGCGATTACAAAATGCATTCAATTAATTAGGACACATACTAGAACCGGATACATATATCAAGCGACTTTATCTGGAAGGCATCTCACGCAATGAGTTGAGTTGTTTTAATTAGCACTAACTGCCAGTAATTGCTAGGTTTTACCCAGGCTCTCGCCTATGCTGTGTCGTGTGTTCTTTAATCACATGTGGGATAAACCTCCAACTCGAATTTTTCTGGGATCTCGAGTAAGCTATGTCGGAGTGCTTTCGGATATTCACTACGAACAGCCACCGGCAGTTGTGAATCGACAGGAGATTTACTACCTTGCGACTAAGACCCTTTCAAGACGGCATTGATTTTTGCGATTGGTCGAAGACACCGTTGAGGACGATGTAGCAGGTCGATGTCATTCTGCAAATAATTGGTGGAAAGCACATAGAAGTGTTTAAAGACCTTGAAATCCTCGAAGTCCGTTTTCTACCCAGATCTTTTACATAGGATACGCTTGAGGAATTGATTGCGTTCTCCAGATATCCAGAAGATTTGAAGGGAAAAGCCTCTACGTTGCTGAGATATTTGCAAAACTCTGGACCGCAGGTGTCTATGGTGGGGAACGAACGCGCTATTATCCTTTCCGGGGAGTAACGCGTTCACC
>UYYA01004440.1:24919-107332 GCA_900624975.1 Angiostrongylus costaricensis
GCAACGTTGTGGTTGTATTTCGCTTAGTAACCTGCCATGAAAATTATAGAAAGCAGAAAACAAAACGTTAAACATTGGAAAAGCCTCTGTTCAAAAAATCCGGGTTCAAAATCAAATTCAAAGTCAAAAAAAAAAATCAAAAAAATCTAGCTGCACATTATTCGGTGCAAAACCACACACTCACGCACACATACACACAGACACACACATTCATACACACATACACACACACACGCACGCACATACACTCCCACAGATCTAAACACGCTATAGACACACGCGCACTCATGCACATGCACATATACACAAAAACACACATACGCACCGACACAAACCGACTGACACTTGTAGACATATATACAAACAGATTCGTAGCTGCACACACACACACACATATATATATATATGTCTATATATATACTTCAATTAATTAAGCCTTCCTTTTTTCATTTTCTTCAAGCTGAGGTTAAATTCACTAGAAATTTTACGACCAATTCAGATTCTTTGATGAAGCAGTGTAATGAGCATAAAGTAGAACATTAATTACTACCATTAATTTCAGTGTTTATTGCTTCAGTCATGCAAAAAGGTTTTAACTTCGATGGTCGCTGTAGTTTTATTTCGCTTTAAGCGTGCATAGAATCTTAACAAGACTCTTTAGGTCTCCTCTTAGTATTCGTACTTTTTATTGCTGCGTAAGTGCTGACCTCGTGGGAATTGATAGTGCTTGTCTAAAGCTTTTTACGAATGGCTCGTAAATCAAGTCGAGTACTACTTCTGAATGTTTTTTTTCCCTCAAACAACGTCCTTTCCTACAATGTGACAGAGTAGTGGTTGTGTCGCTCATCGGGTCGGGTGCGCTCGTGTATTCTCCATCCCTTCAGTTCAACTGGTTAACGTCATTCACGTCGTCTTCGTCAGACTTCACAGCTTCTCGTTGATCACAACAAGAACAAGAGTTCGATTACACTGCTTACACCAATCGCACTACCTCTACTTCTATTTCTCAGTGCTCACTGTGGAACAAGACGATGACTTTAAGTAAGTTTTTATCACTTCTTTCAACTTCAACGATGCTGAGATATTTGCAAAACCCCGGACCACAGGTGTCTGCAGTGGGGAGCGAACGCGCTATTGTCCTTTCCGAGGAGTAGCACGCTCACCACCATACCATGCGGGTCCTTCGTTTCGCCTATCTGTCTGCAGTGGGGAGCGAACGCGCTATTGTCCTTTCCGAGGAGTAGCACGCTCACCACCATACCATGCGGGTCCTTCGTTTCGCCTATCTCTCAGCTAGTTCTATTGATCTTTTCCCCTCCACAATCCAAGATCAATTCCGCTGACGGGTGATTGATGACGGCAGAGATCGATAGAAGTAGCTGAGAAACAGGCGAAACGACGGACGGAACCGCATGGTGTGGTAGTTAGCGTGCTACTCCCCGGAAAGGACAATAGCGCGTTCGCTCCCCACCGCCAGACACCTGTGGTCCGGAGTTTTGCAAATATCTCAGCATCGTTGAAGTTATGTTTCGCATTATACCCAGCGATTAGAAATAGTAGGCAGTAAGTAAAACGGTTGAGACTTTTTTAAAACTTATTTTGTAGAAACTCCCAAGTCCGACTTTCTATTAACCTCGGCAATGATTGAATATATCTTTCTACTTTTGTTCAGCAAACATGAGGTGCTATTTTATTTCTTTATTTACGCACAAGCTGACGTTTCGGCGGATTTCGCCTTCCTCAGAGCCTGGAAGGGTCAACTTGACAGCAATCCATTCGGCCAAACACCTCCATAACCAAACAGAGAAAACGCTAAACCAAGATTTCAATCACATTTAGCATAGCTCTGCACACTTATTTTGTAGAGTTTCATCAGCTGTTTGGAGCCTAGCCGTGTCTTGAAGACGATTTTTAATAACCGTGTTTAAGTATCATTTTTACGACCAGTTTCTTTATGTCATTTTCTCAGAAAGCATCTTTCTATAAAGTTCCCCACTTTAAAAGACTATGGTGGATTTCCCCGGAAACGACCGCAGCACATTCTCGAGAACCTCTTGAAAAGAGTCAGAAAGCGTTTCGTAGCAAACGGTGATAGTTTTGAAAGAACAAATTACTTCTTTTTTCATTGGTTGAATTAAAGGAGTAGAGCAAAAAAGTACAAAAATCCGTCTCAAACCTTTTTGTTACTGAAAAACGTCGACCTATGAACAACTCTCAATAAGAAGCTTACGTCACCCCATCAAGGGCAGTTTTTCAGAACAAAATAACATCTTTACGCCGAGTTTGATTGAGAGTCAGTTTTTTGAATTGTTTTTGTCACTCACTGAAGGTGAAAGCTTATACAGCTCGACATCTCGATTCCCTTCTGGAAAGTCCGGAAAAGAGTCAAACTTGTTTAAGCACTCACAGCCTTCCTGAAAAGAAAAATCTAATCGCGAGACGGAAGCTCTTCGTCTATTCCGCAGAATTTTTCAACTGTCCCTATTGAGGATTTTAAAACGTATTTTTTATTTGCGCTTTAGCTACATTTTCATTTCGATTATAGTGATTCACCAGTGGTACAAATACAAGATAGCGTTTTTGAATACTCGAAGAACCTCCTTTAAAAATGATAGCTGGCCAATTTTTTATTCATTTTACGTGGGCCATCTTTCTCATCCACTGTGCCGGTCCCACTTTTTGCATTGAATTCACTAGCTAACACACGTCATCCTCGGACGTCTCTCAACTTTTTGCTTGTGGTTTTGGCAGCCGCTTGATTCTTCTTTCGTCATGGATATCGTTGAATGCTGGCTCTAGGACGACAGGTTTAAAGCGTTCCCAATTGGATTGCAAAAAAGGTGCTTCCAAGGCAACTCTACCGCAGATTTCTCGACCCTGGAGGGATGACAGGCATAGTAGACTAAGGGTGGGATCGAATGAGGAACATCAGAAATATGCTGGCCCTAAACACTGCCACCACCCTGAGAGTAATTAAAATGTATTTTGATCCGCAGTGGGAAAGTCACTTGACAAGCAGGGATTTTACACTGAACTCGTAATTTGATCGAATGTGGCTGAATGTTCGAAAATTCAAGATTTTTGCATTCTATTACTCTTATAAAAACTGAGGTTTTTGGTTTTGATCATTTCCTGAGGCATACGTTACGCAATCGATTCCAATCGTAAGATCGTAGAGATGATTGAATGCATATCTGAATAATACAATGAATTTCGGAACTAACCGATGTATCAAGTTTGCATTGGTCCTCTCAGACAGGTCAGGGTGCTGATTAACAGAACCCATATGGATAGAAGGCTTGGCTAACTCCAAACGCAGAGTTCAACCAATAACCAATTCTGTATTACAGAGACTCTAATCACTGCGCTAACGCTCTTCCTTTTATCATTTACTGCACTGTTATTTACAAAATCTTATGAAGGTTGATTAGCTGTTTGGAAAAGCATAGAAGTGGTTACGAATTACTCGACACTTAACTATTCAGAAGCTATTCCGCTGCTGTTACCACTCTTTGAGAGGGTTTGTTTTTCTACTATTGTTGGAGAATATTGTTTATTCCATCAAAAATCAACAAAAAGGAAAACGAGGTCCTCTCGAGGCTGGAAGAAAGGTTTCTTTTTACTATAGCTATTTTCGCTTTCCCTTTCTAACTAACCTTTTCTAACACTGATTTTATCAAAAAATGGCCTTAGCACTGGAGTTGACATGATTTCTTTCCTCAGTTCGCTCCATGTTGTATTACAATGACACCCACATCTCAAGCAGGTGTTTTTTCTTCAGTTATAAAGAATCAGAGCATAGATATAGCCTTAGTACACCTTTTGTCACTTGGTCATCGTTAGTACTTCTTGAAAATATCGATTTCTGAGAAGATTATACGTCAAGCCTTCTTTAAGGGGATGAAAATCACAGTGCTATTTTGGTTGTACTCGAGAGAATCTTATGTGTTTACAATGCTTTTTCACAGCAAAGAGCATTTTTTCATCTCATCTTGGACGAATGTGATGATGAAGTGGTCTATACGTTAGGATGGTGCCATGAAGCATAGACTCCATTGTGTATCTTTGAGGCCGCTAAGGTTAATTAAACGCATACTTGACCTAACTAATGCGGTCCGGAGTTTTGCAAATATCCCAGCACCATTGTAGTTGTATTCCTCGTCCAGTTTGCTCGTTATGAGTGTCCATCATAGACTTAAGCTCTTCTTTATTTTTCCACAAAATAAAACAATGGCTATCTTTTCAAGTATGGTAACGATGTCTACGAGAACGACCTACACAAAGAAGATGCTATCAATAAGGTCAACTGCAGAGAAACAACAAAACAATTACAATTTTGCTAACTATCACCGACATAGGACTAATCCCTTCCTGCACAAGGAGTCAAGCTACTATCGCAATTGTTTCATTTTTAAGACTCGAGCCTAAGGAAAGCGAAGATGTGTCGACAGCTATGTAATAAGAAGATTTGGCAATGGATAGTCAAAAAAAAATGGGAGCAAAGTAGCACCCGAAAATGCAAAGGAGCTTAATAAGGACCGCTACCTAAATGATTCATGTCAACCAGATGCATTCGTTAATGAAAAAATGACTCGCAAATTCGCGCGCTTTAAACATTCCGCTTAAAAAGTTGTGAAAATGACCTAGTAACTTGAATACTTCCAAAACACGATGTGTCGTCGTAAACGACAAACAATATATATTGATGTGACACAATAGCTTTAGTAGTAACATCTCCTACGACTTGTCTTTAAAGTGATCAAGGCCCGTTCTTTTTAGTGCTTCAGCAAAACGAATACGTAAATCCTTACTTGGACACTTGGATGGGCCATCCTCACTGTTTGTACGAGCCTCAGCATACAGCACTTCCTCGGAGTTTTGCTGGCTTAGCTCTTGCGGTGTCCAAGGCAAAGCTTGCTCCAGGTCGTCATCACCACAGGCACTCTCCGCCTTTGTAGATCAGAGGGAGATTTGCCACCACGTGACTAGTTTGGTACCAGGACGATGGTGGATCCTGGTTGTATTCACGTAAATACTAGTAATACATTTTTACGATCCCTCTCCAGAAATCGATTATACCAACTGCCAAAACTAAGGCCTTTCTAGAAAACTGACCATGAAGATCCATCAATGTTTGTCCACTAAGAAAATGTGGTTATAGCTGTGATCAGGTTAGTTTCATGTGAAGTCACTTACTAAAAAAGAATATTTTTTGTTCTAGAATGTTCCAACTATAATATCTTGATATCCACGTTCATCAATCGATGGAAAGAAAGCAACTATATGAAATGGTTAGCGCTAAGAGATATTTGTTTCATTGCGGACCAACATAGGGAGAAATCAATTTCTCAAAGTCGTCTCTTATTCACGGTTTAACAGATGAGTTGTGGCAGTGCAGAGATTTCGGTGGGTTACCGTTGCTAGGCGAAAGTGATTTTCATCAATACCATCGAAAATATTCTATTTTATCATAAATCGTTTTGTCGTCGTTACTGTGATGAGGTGTAATGAAATACAAAAGTCTATCTTGGCGGTGGAAGACGTCAGCATTGCGGAAGCAGTTGAAATTAAAGATTTCAGGATAATTAAGGATTCGTGGTGTTCATCGGCAATTACTGATCGTTTCCGACAATGACAAAAACCATTCATGGTTATTCTTGCGTACTATGTGCAATCAGCAGTAGCGTGTTCGTTGTCATTCAACTACGCCCGTTAGCGAACGTCCCTTAACAAAACGTTTCACTTTCATAATTTTATTCCTGAGTGAGAAAACTTCATTCGAGCATTGCTCCACTCTAAAAGATTCGATCCGATGCGACAACGAAAACCCACATTGCATGGACGAACGGTTGGAACATCGACGCGAATCACTGACTCTTAAGAAGTTGAAGACGTCGAAATGTTACTCGAGTAAAGATTGGTATCATCTTGTTAGCTGGTCAATGACGAAGAGATTCTGTTTTTGTTTTCATTGGAAGTTGTGTCTTGGAATAGCAATACTAGAGTTCCCAGTTCGTGTAATCATAGGCGGTCACAAGTCTTTATCAATCGGAAGGATTTCTCCTCTGATCAGTACGGTGCTTATTTTCCGAGTTCGAAGGAGTGTGAGGCTTGCTTAGGCAGGGGCGGGATCTAACCATCGCCCATGCCTGTGTTGCCTGGCACATTCATCCACGCTGCCTAAGCCCCCATTGCGATAAGCCCCTTATCTTAACTTGGTTTTATTTTTAAAATTCTAGAGGAGCTGCATATTTAACCAAATTTGCTCGGTACTTAATATGATGATTAAATAATATGTCTTCAAGATTAAAGATGTTTGTCTTCACTTGTGTAGATGTGCAGCGATCCTCATGCTTTATTCATGAGATTTACTGAGCCATGACAACTTATGAGGCCTCAGCACACATTTGGAGAACTATAAAAACTAACTTTTTGATGCCTTAAATTTTCCAAAGATTTACTGGTGTCGTAGTATTGAACTATGGTGTTTTAGTGTGTTTATTTTTTGTGTCGATAACTTCGTCCAACAACGCTCAAGTTCTTCACAATGCAATCAAATGAAGTTCGAAAGCTAATTTTCGAAGTTCAGCCTAATATTTTATTATTCAGGCAATAGACTTTTTGCAACTATTTTTAAAAATTACTTTTAATATCTTTTATTTGTAGAGAGCAAGTAGTCATTGGTGGCAATGGCCATCAATGCGAGAACGGGGTTGGTTCGACCTCGCACCGAGCCCACGAAGACTTTCATCACTCGTTGGGTCGGAAAATTGTTACGAGATTTACTTGGGAAAAGTTCACCTTTTGCATCACAAATGGGAACGTGCTGTCCAAGCTGTCTCAGCACCCAGGAAGAATCGACTCGAACAGCATTCAACGTTATTTGTAATGAGAGGATATTCTTCAAGCTGCAGCCGAAGCACACGCAAAAAGTTGAAAACCCTTCCTACATGATGAATGCAAGGAAATAAATTGAATACGACAAGTGTTAGAATCCATAGTAAATGTGAAAGACGGGTTGGGTAGAAAATCCTTTTTAGTTGAAAGGGATAAAGGATAAAGGGTTAAAAGATCAATTTCTTACAGATATACTAAAAACCATCACCTTATCCTCATCAGTACAAAGGTGATTGAATGTACACTCAGTCAATGAAATGAACCATGGAAGCATATCGAATCAGTGCTTTAGTCGGTTTTAGTCTGATGCTACGGAGAGATGATGAGTTTGATTAGCCCAAGGTACGGTAGCACCAGAGACAACGTGAATTTTGCGGGCAGCTTTGTCCGCTGCACCACGGCTGTCCTCATGTCATTCATTCACATGAAGTTGTAACCATGGATATATGCGTGGGTTTGCTTGTGTACACGTAGATTGTTTCCTGCTCGTAAATTTGAATGACAGACAGGTGCATGAGAAGTGCTTCGAGAAAGTTGACACCAGACCCGTGGGTATATCCAGCGTTTTATTGCGTCAGATCCCAACAAGCACTTCGCCATCACCAAGGCCGATAGAAATGCTAAAATAAAGTGCATCACGGAAAGTGTGATATTCTTGATCGTCTGTCGAAAAAGTTCGAATGACGGGAGACCAACTTGGGCTTTGCGACGCTAGTGCATAGTCGTGCGTTTGTGAAGAAGAAACATCGTAGTACTATTTTCCGGAACTAACTTTCTATTAATCTTGGCATTGATTGACATGATTATGAGTTTTTAATAAACAGATACGAGGTCGCTAGAGCAATATTTATTTTACAATGTCTAGCGTTACAGTTTTGGAATCCACAGATCTCGTCTTCTTGGGAGCCTTGAGAAGCTTCACATAGATCCAATCTAATCTGCTCACTACCTTCATAACCTCATTAGAAAACACAAAACTTAGATTTCGACGTTACGGAGAGCAACACCTGTAAACATTCACCACTTTTTGTAAGCCTTGCCGTTATTGATGATAAGAGGCAGTGCAGAATTTGAATGGGTGAGGAATGTGCCTTTCTCAGGGCCGGTAAAATCAGCTTTACATTAATGGAAGGTCACACATTGCTAGAAGATTTGATCATCAGCATCAAATTCTAACTTTCTGAATCCGAGGCATATATTTTTTTCACATTTTTTCGCTTTATTGGTCGTATTTAAAGTAAGTGAACAAATAGGATTTTCCAAACAGCCAACTTTCTTTTAACGTTGCTACGACTATGGACTATCAACTAAGATCATCCGCTCTGAAGAAGACGAAAACGTCCAGCCATTGATCGAGTAAAGTTATTGATCAATCTCGTGTTAGCTTGCCAAAGAAAGAAAAACTGGACTTCGTCTGCCAGGACACAGTGGAATTCTTATGGAGTTTACGCTTACAGCTGCCGTTCTTGTGTGTAAAATCTTCTTTTTATTTTATTTATGCCATGAACAAGCATTAAATTATCGCACTGTGTTAATCGCAGCACTTTTTCATTCGATTCGTTTCCTCGCGTCTACCATCTAGCAAGCTCTAGGAGCGTTTTCTGCGTATGTGTTCGGTTACTACTTGATCTTTTCGTGTTCTTCACAAGTCCTGGAATAGCGGTGCTAGGACGTTCCCGCGTGGATTAGGGAAGCGAGCTTACAGAGACAAGTCTGGTGCCAATTTCTAGACTGCGGAGTAATGAGAGGCTTAGTGGGGTTAGTGTGGGGTCGATGTAGTGCTCAGGTAGGTTTGCCTGTCTGCGTAATGAATGGGATGATTACCACTACGCTACTGCTCTCCCTGGATGTCTTAAAACTCTTAAATTTTATCTTCAACTTTTCGAAAATCATGATTCCAAATATTTAAATTTGAAGGAATGTCGTATAAGAATTATATAGACGATTGGCACGATACAGCCAAGTCTTCTCTATGGATCTCTAATGTTCCGAACTCTTGAAATAGCTTAGTGACATCGAAGATATCGCAAAGCGAGCTACGACGGGTGAAGGTTAACCCGTTCGAATCTTTTCGGCGCAATCAAAGGTTGTGTTTTCGTTTGAAATTAACTCTTTTTTATACGCAAAAACATTGTTTTTCATTTGTTTCTTGCTTTTTTCTTCTTTTCCTTGTTCCTAACGACGTGGACCTCCTAGTGCTTTACCGCCTCATTGTGGCTGGGTGTTTTTGGGTGTCGGACTGCGATGTACAGCGGGAGGATTCGTCTCCCCGGTAGGGTCTCCCAAGCTGAAAAGGAGTCCGGCGTTTCCATTAGGAAGCCTAGCTAAGTGTAAACCAATACCAGGATCCACCACCGTCTTGGTATCAAAGTCGCATGGTGGCAAATCTCCCTCGGATCCACGAAGGCAGCGACTGCCCGTGGTGATGAAGACCTGGAGTAGACTTTGGCTAGGCTGACCTCGGGACTCCAGGAAACCACAATGGGTTAACCAGCGATTCTCCGAAAAATGGTGATTATGCTGGGGTTCACACAAGCAGTGAGGACGGGCCGTTTGAGCTCAAGTAAGTTCAAGTAACGACATGAAAACATCATCGACAGCTGTGCCGTTTACTTCGGACAAAGGTCGAAATAAGGGCAACGTTCGCTGATCAAAAACCGACCTTCCAGTTCTACTTTTGGTGGCTTTCCTTTCTTGATCCACGTGGTATTCTTCACGTCTAGGAGCCCGTGTGGGTCAGTGATTAATGGTGTCGTGCAGTACACACGTGGTCGCTGGTTGAAAACCTCGTCTCTGGCCACTAAGCCTTGCATCCCTCCAAGTTCCGTAAAATGGTAACAGACTTGTCCAGTGGGTAGCATCACTAACTTCACGCATCAGTAGGCCATACTGTGTAGGACAGAAATGTATTCTATGTGCTCTACGACACTGTGAATGAGGTCAAACGCATAGCGAAAATCGAACGCATTGATCAAAGCCGAACGCTTATTGTCTTCTAACATCTGATTTTCATTCAACCTTAGCATGAATAATCAGCACTTTCCTAGAGTTAACATAGGGATCGCATATAGTTGATTCAGCTAATGCTTCGATATCTTCGCCACCTTTAGAGGTCAACTGATTTAAGTCAATTGACCACGGCTGCTTCTTTTTGCGATACGGGCCCTTGTGCCATCGAGTCGAATTCGATGGAATGAAATCCGCACGAACCTTCGTTTATATTTGTTAATAATTTGCTTTTTATCTATATTTTCATGCATACTGTGCCATTTAAAGTAGGGGTAGCGCAGTAGTAGTTATGCAGTCCATCATGAGCCTCGGTGCTGTTTCGATACCGCGTCCTTTGGTCACTGAGCTTCTTCTCCAACAACACTCGATGACATTTATTAAGAAGACATAAATTCCTAAAGAGCAGCCGAAACCACATGTGAAAAGTTCAAAGACCTTCGCGTATGACGGATACGACAGAACGAGTGAAATGCATGAAGCATTCCAATCCGCTCGATAGATGTGAGGATGGGCCATGTAAAAATAAAAAAGCCATTTTTGACTAAAAAAACCCCGATAGATAAGTAGACCAAATAATTTAATCAATTTTGATGCAAAAATACAGCAACACTGCTTGTTGTCGCTTTTACTTTTCTCCACCCACTTGTTATCTCATGTATTTCTGTGTCTCCCACTCAGATCATTGGAGCGATTGGAGGGCAGCTGGTGGTACAAGTGATATTTCAATTTGACATGTAGTGTCAGCAGACGATACATCGCCTAGTCTTTGTCTTATACTGGATTTCTTCGTTCAGTTATTTTTTAAGTTTTCCATTTCTAAATTCGTCGCTTCATCGAAATGGCGCGTGTAGCACAGTGGTCGGAGGCGCCCTGACTCACGTGGAATCGATGCCCGCGCCAATGGTCCACCAAGCCTTTCCGCGGTCGGCAAGATGGGTACCAGACTGGTCTGGGAGAATAGCAGCACTGCCTGGATACATCAAAGGCCAGATATGCATTCAATCATCTCCAAACGATACTTAATGAAGTCGAATGCATGGTGCATTCCTCATGGATTGATCAACTCCAAGAGCTTTATTCTTCATCCTTTTAAATTCATCTACCTCCTCCTACTTGGAAAAACACTTGAACAAGCTGTTTTCATGAACCACGTAGAACAACGTTTACTCGGCATAAATTCCATGTAGATGGTGATTTGATGATTTTGGAGGAATTTGTTTCTCTAGAGTCTCAAAGCCGTGTTACGGGTTTTGCGAGTTGTCACCACTTTCCGGCAAGTGACTGTTTTTGTGAGGGTGCCAGTTGTTTCTTGCCCTAGTTTAATCTTTACGAGCTTTCGGATGAAAATCACGAATTGTTTCTCAATTAGACCCTGCTAGGGACGAATCTGTTCTGTACATCCTATTTCGACTCCCAGAAACATCTTTCCGCAATGAATTGGTAACTATTTGAGAGGTTCGCGTTTTTTTATTACCCCAATATAACCAATAATTTAATAGTAGAACAAAAAAAAGGATAGCTCAGTGGTCATTACTAATTCAAGGAATGGATATGCGCGTGAACGTGTGTATTAGATTCGATGGGCCAATTTATAAGGAATTTAACCTCGAGCTCTGGCCGTTGGCAAGCTGGAAATTGATGGGTGGTGACAAGTGTTTTTGTTATCATAGACGATGATGGATGAACTATTTTATTGCCATCGCTATAAAGTCAGCAACTTGAATGCCCTGAATGAGTTTTCGAACTAGGGACAATCATGACTTTTACTGAATCTATTCCGATATGATTTTTTTTGCGGTCCAGGGATTGCTTTATTAGAGCACTCCGAGTTCTTCAGACATACAGTTATCACGTCCAATGTGGTACAGTGGGATTATTTTCCAGGCAAATGAGGCAGCAATTTGTTCTCCAGGAGAATTGGGGTTGAATAGGGATCGTGGTTGGGCTGGGTGGAAACTGAACTACCGGCTTTGTAATTTATGGTATCTCTGACCACTTTGCTATACATGTTTATGTTTTTGCATTTACATTTGAAGTGTACACTTTTCGAAAAGCGCACTTGTGTTTAGCGTGTTAACAAACATCCCGATAGTATTCGTAAGATGAAATTTATGAGATATAAAAACGAGAAGGTCGGTATACCCTTTTATTTTCTGTCTACTAAAATTTTTTACGGCATGATGTGATGTGAAATACAACTACAACGAAGCTGAGATATTCGCAAAACTTGGAACCCAGGCTAGATCGAGCCACCATTACCTTTTCCATGGGCTCGCGCATTACACACTGCACTACCGAGGCCCTTTGCGTTTCTCTGAGCTAGTTTTCTACCCATCGCTGCCATCAGCAATTATCCGTCAGCGAGATTGATCTGACGAGCACAAATCAGTCAAGAAAAGGTCAGTGTCACCGAGAAAGTTAACGCCACTATCGACAGCGTTATCGATAGATTCGCAGTGGAGTGAAACTGAAGACTTCAAAAAGTTATAGAAGTCGATTTTCGAGGGATATATTTGAAAAATGAACCTTTTCTTTTATAAATTCGTTCAAAACATGACGCACGTAACAACAAGACAGATAATAGTTCCATCGTGTTCGATCAAATTTCGCTTGTCAACTGCTCAGTTGTTTGAAGTACTAGCCGCGACGAGAAAAAAAAGGCGAAGAAAAAACCGTTTACGTTTTCTGCAGAGAAGAATCAGAATTTCTTTCGTGGTAAGGCGAGAAGAGTGAAATAAGACAAGCTTCTTTGTATTTCAAAGATTTTCGTTGTAATCTCTAGTGCATGTTCTTAAAACAGAAAGGCCAAAGTATTTTACACTTTCCAACGAGTATGCATTGAATTCAATGCGTAACACCTATCTAGGTAGTGTCGAAGAGCTTATGAAATTTGTTGGCATAAACAGATAGCCGATGGTTACTAATATTCTATATGTATTCTTTCTTGATAAGCTTGCACGAGGTTGATAAATATATTTATTTTCGGCCATTCGTCTCTCACTCGCGTAATCTTCGTCCATGCTGACTGTCTGCTTCAAGCAAGCCAAATACAATGACTCAATTAATCGACGACTCAGCATAGGTTATAGCACAGCAGAAATACGATTTCTTTATGTTATGATTAAACGGCTTCGAACCGATGGCTCATCCGCAGAGATTTGATCAACGCCGAACACTTTCTAACTTTTTTTGTCATGGTTTTTGAAGAAGATAGCTTTCTAGTAATTGCAGAGATGTATTCGTGAACATCTATAGAGTAAGGAGGCAAGCAGACAGTGACAATGATGTCGTACATCACGGGTGCGCTACTGCCTGAACCCCGCCTTGAGCTCACCAAGCCCCTATTCCGTCCTAATGCAGGAACTTGTTTCCAGAAGGGTCTGAAAACGGTTCACTCTCTGCAGTCCAGTTGGGAGCGCTCTAGGCTACCTATCAGAGAGAAAGAGTCGACTCAACTAGTATTCAACGATATCCATGAGGAACAGCAAGATCCTCAAGCAGGAATCGAATCTCTAAGCGAAGTTTCGACGACCTTTGCAGAATATGGATGCGATGATGTGAATGCAAGGATGCTAGAGATCGTGTATAAATGAAAAACATATATAACTGACGAATCCACCGCTTTTGCGTAAATATTACTAGATGCTTATCGTTACCAATTCATTTGATGTTACGATCACACAGATTTCCGTTTTCTACCCTTCCCTTAGATGTTTTTTGCTCAGAAAGTGGAGTTTAACTCATTTATTTACTTACTTACTTGATACTTGAACGGCCAGTCTTCACTGGTCGTGAGGGCCTCAGCATAGTCTCCATTTTTCGGAGATTTGCTGGTTAAGCCATTGTGGTTCCCTGGACTCTCGAAGTCAGCCAGGACAAAGTTTGCCCCAGGCGGTCACCGCCGCAGGCAGTCGCCCCCTTGTGGATCAGAGGGAGATTTGCCACCATGGGACTAGTTTGATATCAGGACGCTGGCGGATCCTGGTATTGGTTTACTCTTAGTTAGACTTCCTGATGGAAATGCCGGCCCCCTTCTTAGCTTGGGAAACCCTGCCAGGAAATGAACCCGCGTTGCACATCGCAATCCGACATCCAGAACACCTACTAGCCACGATAAGACGCTAAACCGTTGGGAGGTTGCCTCATTTAAACCCGAAAAAAGACCGGAAAAAAAGTGCTGTTCTTTATTAGAAAATAAAGTCCTCGTAATTTCTTATGGTTCCATCGTGATAAAATTCGTTGGTTTTGGTTAACAATACACTAAGACTAACCGTTTCGTTTTTCGTTCAGCTATTACAAATGGTTTTGGTCATGATAACACTGATTTTTTCCTATATTCACTAAGCTGTTTCCTTTCTTTTACTTTACCTATCTTCACATTTACTGTGCATATCCCGGTTCTGAAAACGTTGTGTCAGAGCCACCCGCGCAGATTTGAAGAGGTGAGTCGAGTCCAGATAAGTCTGTTACTAACGTATTAACCTCGGGAATGAAAGGTTTGATGGGTCCAGAATGGGGTCGAACCAGTTTTGCGCTCCTCATAAACGACATCACCACCACTGCACTACCCACCCCATGACAAGTGCCGAAAAATTATTCGCTAAGTTAAAAATAACAAAACCGATCGAGAAAAATTTATATCCAACTTACAAACAATTTTGCCGCGAAATTTATCGGCTCTGCTAGAGTTTTAAAGTTTCCTTAACCGTATCTTTGGTAGCAAGAGGACGGTTTAACACGCAAACTTAAAACTACCGTATATCCGAAAAGCTAGTGTCGATTTTCTATTTTACCGTAATAAGTTTTCGATTTTTTTGTATTTAAAAACTTGGCCGACTCATCTACTGTCTTAAAGAAGTTTTTCTACAGTCCTAAGTCATTCAGTGAGTAAAATAGCTGTTCATCACATGTTGAGATATGTGAAAAAACTCAGACACTCAGATGGGCTTCAGACTCACAACAACAATTTCCGATGGCGCACGTGCTATCCTCCAAACCAACAGAGACTCTTGCTTTACCTTTCTCTGAGCCAGTTTTTTATTCTATCGGTATTATGACCATTTGTCAATCAACAAGAATGATCTGGAAAGCAGAAGTCAACATGTATCATTGTTAAGCTAAAGCTTAAGTCGAAATCGTAATGATGCTTTCTTTTATTTACTGCTTATATTTATATTTTTTTAATTTTTTTTAAAGTATATATATATATATATTTTAATTGTTCAATAGTTATGAAGAAGTCAGAGTCGCATGAGCAAGTCACCGTTGACTATATTATTTATAATTTTTTTCAAAACGTAAATAAGAGTATAGCAATCATTTAAGCACACGAAAAAATTCAAGCAATGTTGTTATATAAATGGATCGTACTTGACTCGCATCTTCGATTTTGTCCCTTGTTGTCGTTAACTCTTGAAAAACACCCTTTTATAAGTCTTCTCTCCTTTGATTAGGTTCTACGAAGGGTTATGCCGCAATCCAACCTCTCCATAGTCCATCTTAGGATAAAATGTGTCCAATGAAATGAAAACCAGTGATATCTGCGCATTTTCGTCAGCAAGAAACCGTCTATTTATTACTGTTGCTTAAAATTCTAAAAAATAAAAATTAAAATAAAAATCTTTTGGCAATGAGAATCGTTGCAGGCAGTTTCGGCGTAGGCTTGCCTTCTGAAACATTTCCAAATTTGTCGAGGTATTTGAAGAAGTAGTAATTGGTAGGCCAGAGGTCTGGCTAACATAGTGGGTGAGACAGAGTTTGGTAGCTGAGGTCGTCAAACCTTTGCAGTGTCTGTTGTACGACGCGTGTCGCAGTGTCTTATCGTGAAGATGAATTGATCCCTTACTGTTTCCCAATGCGGGGTGCAGCCGTTTAAGTTTGTGGCGGAAACCATTTGCTGGGCGAACCTCGTCGTTTCACCTGGATTCAAAAAACTGTGATAGATTATACCACTAGGCGATCGGGCATGACCTTCTTTCGCTAAAATTTCTACTTTGGGAAATGTTGCGTATCCTCATCGCTGTACAACTACTGAGCTGATCGTCGTCAGCAGTCATAAAGTAACCATTTTTTGTCAAATATCACAATATAGTGAACAAACGGTTCGCCTATGTGGGCAGGAGCAGCGCCGACGTCACCTCATAATGGCCGTTTCGCCGATTATTATTTATTTCTTGCAGCATACATTTCACGCGCTTCTTCAACTTTCGAATTTTCTTCAAATACTCTGAATGAATCGAGATAATTACCCCATGTTTTTTTGCAATTTCTCGATCCTTGATGATTGTGTTTGCTTCCATGAAATCCTTCAATTCATCGCCGGTAGTAGCGGGAGCACGTCTACGACTCACCTCACCTTCAAGGTCGAATTGGGCATGACGAAACTCTGAAACCAGCATAGCGCTCTGCGTTAGATAACAACTCCTTGGTCGTATGCGTCATTGTTTCGAGTCGCTTGGCTATGTACTTCCCAGTTTGAATTCAAGGATATAGATTTGTTGGAATCGCTGCCTTAACGTCTGGAGTTCAACTCTTCAAAATTTGCCAAAACACAGACTGTATTATGACTAAAGTGTATAAAATGAGCTTTTCAATATATAGAGAAAAAGCATTCCAAAAAAGACTTTTTCTAAAACATATACAAGAAATAGAAATGAGACAATCATTTCCGAGCAGCTCAATTTTTTAATAAGCGATGAATTGAACGGTATATTTTGTTTTTTTACTAGAACTAGCTAAGAGACAGGTTAAACGAAGGAACCGCATGGTGTGGTGGTGAATGCGTTACTCCCCGGAAAGGACAATAGCGTTTTCGTTCCCCACCGCAGAGATCTGTGTTCCGAAGTTTTGCAAATATCTCATCATCATTGTGGTTGTATTTCGCATCGTACCCTACCGTGAAAAAATTATAGTATGCAGTAAATAAAAAGTTACCATTGTGCTTTCTGCCGTTTCTTGTCTGTTCATAGGAGTTCAACTTTCTTTAAAGTCGAAATTAGCGCCCACAATCCAATCATCGTAGAGCCAGAAAACAATAGTGAACCATTGAGGATAAATGAATAAACTCTATGATTCGATATTTCAGATTACGAAATGTACAAAATTTTATGTGGTGGCGAAGAAGATGAGGACCACACAACTGAAAAAGTAAGTTCTCTCCAATGTTCCTCGTTTAAAGAAATATACGATTTTTGTATAATTTCAATTATTCATCCAAGATAACTGATCTTATCCCAGTTACTAGCTAGGCAACGTAGCTCGCCTGCAAGGATGTGGATAGAGGGCCAGAAGTGGATGAAAAAGGACTGCGCATTTTTCACGAGACAAGTTGAATTCAAAAACGCGCTCATCATTGTTCAGATTCATTTGGCCAGATTCACCCATACCCTTCGCAGCTTTTTAAAATTTCTATTCATACGATTCGATTTCACACACTGTGAGAGCCTCAAGACGTCTTTCATTCGATTTGTTGTGTCAAATTCGCAAAGCATGAAAGGCTTTAGATTTTTGCGTGGGTTCTACTGCCACTTCAGAATTCTACTCTCTTTGTGAACGTCCTTGCATGCCTGTCAAGTTTTTATCACTAAAAAACATGAACAGCACTGTTAGACCATATACAAGCCTTGCGCGACAGATATTTGGCAACGTTTTTGGATTGAAGAAGCTGTTTCCGGACAAGTCTGGCACAGGTTTCCCTACTCGGAAGCAATAAGCGACCCAGCACGAACAGGGTCGAATCAAGCAGCATGAGTGTACTGCACGAGTTCTGAAAGCGCTCCCCGGAAAAGAAGTAGTGAAAAAATCTCTTCAGAAGACCCCGGTTTTGTGATCATGTTTATGTTGTGAAGGGAATGGGAAAGAACGGAGATATTCAGAAATATATTCCTGCTTTTTTAACGTTTTTTCACATTTAGTATTGATTACAAATAGTAGTAAGTGACCAAATGAAATAAAAATGAAAATAAGGAAGATGTGGGAAAAACAAAATACATGGACGATTTCTATTATCATATACTGACAGCGTGTATACTGTATCCTTAAAAACTATGCGTATACCTAAAAAGGTCACGTGTGGCGCAGTGGTCAGAGGCGCCCTACAACACACACGTAGGATCGGTCTTCGCAACCACGGCCGACCAAGCCTTCCATCCTTCCGGGAATTGGTACCAGACCTGTCTGGGAGGATAGCAACACTTGCTCGACATATCGGTAAGCCACTGTGAGTAACTGTAAAAGCCAAATATGCATTCAGTCACCTCCAAACGATGCTCAATGAAGTCGAATGCACGGTGCATCCCTAAAGGTTCCATCAACCGAGAGCTTTATCCTTTTTTAATATCAACCACATACACTTGCAAAAGCAGTTTTTTAAGAAACTCACTAAAGCTACTGGATGGATCCGAACTTTGAAGAAAAAAAAACATCCAATTATAGGTTACGGTAACAGAACTCGGAGACGAAGGAAACATACAGCAACCGGATGAAAAGAAACGAACGCAGGAGGACATGGTGACGGATTTCGTGATGATCCTCGAACAAATGAGTGAGCGACTTTAATTCAAATAACAATTTGTGTTTAATGGCCATTAATAATACTATAATAAGAAGCGCATGGAGCGCAGTGGTCGGACGCCCAGCAGTACACAAGGGATCGACCTCCAGCGCCTCAGGCCCACCAAGCCGTCCATTCCTCCGAGGCCGGCAAATTGGCACCAAACTTGTCTTGGAGGATAACATCACTGGCTGGATACATTAGCAGGCCATCCTGAGTCATTACTAACGCTAGATATGCATTCAATCACCTCCAAAGATGTTTAATGAAGTCGAATTCTTGGCACATCCCTCAGAAACCAACGATCAACGTCGAGAGTTTCATCCTTTTAATAATACTATTATTGTCGTTTTCAACATTATTATTATTACATAGCTATTTTGTTTGCGATTATAATCTTTTGATTTACTAATATATGTTCTACTCAATCTACCCAACGGTATTACCGCCTCATCGTGGCTGAGAGGTGTTCCTGGGTGTCAGGCTGCGATGTATAGCAGTGGAATTCATTCCCTCGGCACGATCTCCCATAGTGAAAAGAAGTCCGCCGTTTTCATTAGAATGCCCAGATAAGAGTAAACCAATACCAAGATCCACCACCGTCCTTGTATGAAACTAATCGTGCGGTGGCAAATCTTCCTCAGATCCACAAGGGTGGCGACTGCGCGTGGTGGTGAAGACTTGGGCAGATTTTGCCTATGCTGACCTCGGTACTCCAGGAAAACACAATGGCTAAACCAGAAAAACTTCGAAGAAAGGTAATTATGCTGGGCCCTGCACAGCCAATGAGGACGGGTCGTCCAAGTGTCCAAGTAAGTGTTCTATTTAGCGTGGCAATAACGTCGCTCAAAATTCTCTCAAAGAGTTATTTTTCCAATCTTTGATAAACTTACAGCCGATTTTCTCTCCTTGCTATCTAGTTTTTTTAATAAAAGTTTTTTGAAACTAAATTCATTCTTTCAGCAGGGTAACATCAATTTCCTCCTAACGGTTTACCTCCTCATTCTGGCTGAGAGGTGTTCCTGGCTGCCGGACTGCGACGTACACCGGGAGACTCATCTTCCTACCAGGGTCTCCCAAGTTAAAAACGAGTCCGGCGTTTCCATCAGGAAGCCCAGAGAAGAATAAACCAATACCAGGTTTTGCCACTGTCTTGGTATCAAAGTCGCACGGTGGCAAATCTCTCTTTGATCCACAAGGGCTGTGACCGCCCGCGGTGGTGAAGACCTGGGAAAGACTTTGGCCAGTGTGACCTCAGGATTCCAGGGAACCACAATAGCTTGAACATCAGGTTTCCGAGAAATGCAGATTGCGCTAGGGCCGGCACAGTTAGTGAGGACGGGCCGTTCAAATATCAAGTAAGTATCAAGTAACATCAATTTTTTTTTATTACCGCTTGTATCACTTGTAATGGCGTAAAGCGTCTTCGGTAACTCGTGAGGAACTCGGGCGAGCACCAGCAAGGCTCTCATGCAACTTTCCCCGTCCATTTTCTTAAATGGCCTGTGGGCTCTATTAGTATTATGGATATTATGTTCTTCAAACTTTTCATATAAGGAAACCCTATAGCGTTACTATTTTTTTACAAGGAAGCACTCATTCTTTAGTTTCCCAGTAGCGCAGTGGCAAACTAGATGCATTTTTCGGCACCGTTCATCCTGGCGAGTGGCTTACTTAAATTCGATAGGGGACAGTAGCCATTTCCACAAAGTTCCTGGCCATTCGTAGGATTTCAGTATATTGCCCATATTACGCATATATGTAAGCAAACGCTTGTCTTCATAAATATAGGTCAGTGCAGAAGGACGAAAGACTAAGCACTCGTCGTTACACAATCTCTGTGGAATGACTCATGCATCCGTCTTCATTAGGCATCGTAGGCGTGATTGAAAGGATTTTTGGCCTACAGGTTGACTTGTGGGTTTCTAATGGAGTGAAATCACCGTTATATTGCTTTCGAATAGGGCTTCTGCCACTTTTGTGGTATATCGGATGGGTAGGGGACATAGTTATTCAGGGGGTAAGATCGAACCAAGAACCACGTGTGCATTACAAAGCACAGCTAACCACTGCGCCACACTTCGCAGTTGTTATATCAAATATCTACCTTCTTCAGACGCATTATGTAGCCTGCAGGATAATCCGTACGAGAGTTGTCCATTGAAACTGTTTTCTTCAAAAACTTATAATTCTCCCTATTTGACAAGCGATTAATTATACGATAAGGATGTTAAAAGAGAATGAAAAAGAGCAACGTTTTTAATCAAAAGCATTGAAAAAACTGGAAGAAGAGATCACGATTTTAATAGGAGTGAAAACAAAAACTGAAGCATGAGAAAGATTTAAATATGTTTAATCACAAAAAAGGATAAATCCTTCAACGTTGATCATCCCTGAGGGATGCCCCATGTGTTCGACTTCAGTAAGCAACGTTCGGAGGTGATTGAATGAATATCTGGCCTTTAAAATGACTCGCGGTGGCTTACCACGATGTATCGAACCAAAGCTGCTATCCTTCCAAGCAAGTCTGGTACTAATTTGTCGACCCCGCGAGGATGAAAGGCTTGGCGGGCCGTGGACGCCGGGATCGATTCCACGTGTGTGTTGCAAGGCACGTTTGACCACTGCGCCACACGCGCCCACGCGTTTAGCCATATGATCACGTAATCCACTGAAAGATCGCAGAAGAAAAATTGTGTCGACCAGTATTTGGAAACTTAGGAAGAGAAGCAGTGGTCACTAAGAACAAAACTTCTAATAAAAACTAACTGGGATCCACCGCTAATGGTTTACCGCTTCAACCTGGCTGATAGGTGTTCGTTAGTGTCGAACTGTAATCTTCACCAATGTCTTAGCCCTGAATAAAGTTACCCAAGCGAAAAAGTTCAATATTCCTAATCGGAAAGCTCAGCTAGGAATAAGCCTATGCTACTACATAGCCTAAGAATCTGCGAATGGTTATTTCTTCAAAACAAAAGCGGTTAAAAACAGGCATCAAGTTACTCGATTGCTAGCTGGGCTATAGATAGCACAGCTAACAACCTTTACGTTAGGCCACTAGAGGTCTTTTAATCCTTCAAAAATCGTATGAGAAGGCTGAAGATTTTTACATAATCAAAGTACTACGAAATGTATTAGGTTTACAGTGAGTCCTCGCCAATCCGTAACGTCAATCGTTTCGACGGTTATCGGACTTGTAGCGATCATCGTCGGAAGCATTTACGTATTTCAGCTACCGGATACGGCTATCGAAGCTAGAAAACTTATCACAGTTATGATCATCTACGGTAAGTCATCACTCAACTCAACTTATTGTCTACTCCATTCTATTCCAATTTTATTCTCTTGACATAACATTCTGAAAAATGCAGTATCCATTACAGCATTTTAAAAACCGACTCCCCTTTAACCTTGGCATGACTAGAGAGAACCTATTTTCTTCTTATTGGCAAGCTAACAGGAGGCTTATGAATAACTTTATTCTCTTGGAATAAATAATTTAGGCAAATGAAGTCCTTTCTTGTCAACTTGGCTTATCAGTGAAAAAAACTGAAGTGCTGCTGCACAACTAGGAAAACTAAGAAGCAGAAAGTTCAGAAGTGATTGAAAGCCGTGATACTTCATTTTTTCCGTGTTGTTTAGGAATCCTACAGATTTTTCTAGCTACAGCGTATTTATTCACCTGTATTAAAACGTCGATTGCTGTTTTCAAGGGAGTGAAGGTAAATTTGGCTTTTCAAATAAAAACTTTCGTTTTATGTTTTCTTTCTTGAGCCAACACCATAAATTCACAGGTGTTCCACCTTTGTTTCCATTTGGTGTTGTTTCGCGGTGACATTAAGAAGGGCGCGTATGGCGCGGTGGTCGGGGGCTCCCTGCAATTCGCACATGGGATCGATCACCGCACCTATGGCTCACCAAGTCTTCCTCACCTTAGAGGTCTGCAAATTGGTGCCAAACTTGTCTGGGAGGATAGAAGCAATGGCTCGATACGTTGGCAGGCTATCGCGAGTCATTGTAGAGACCAGAAATGCATTCAGTCACCTCCAACGATGCTTATTGAAGTAGAATGCACGACGCATCCCTCTGGGTTGATCAACGCCGAAAACTTTATCCTTTTCTTAGGACATTAAAAAGAAAATTCGAAGAAATTAGACAAATTTTAGGATTTACGTCAAATTGCTGTCGGATTAATATTGGCATTTGTATATATGGTGATTTCCTTAATCTCTATGGTTGTAGGAATATTCGGTGAGCTTTCGTTTAAAAACTTTTATATGCAAAAAATAATTAAAGTGTTATCGAACGGTCGGTTAAAAGAACAGGAAAGGTGAAGCAACCCTTACGGGCTAGGCGATGCAGCGGGTCTCAATAAAATATTGTGGAAAAATCACAATCGATCTTATACTATGGTAAATAAACCTACAATAAAAGGAGCCAGTAGAAATCTTCTGTAAATAAGAGCCCCCACCTAACGTTTTGTGACCTCTCGACATGCATTTTTGAGCACCATCTAAGTGAATGCTGAGTTCGTGCTTACGACAAGAGTTTTCTTCGCTGCATTAAAGCAGCTACCTGGCTTTACTATGATAAGGCGGAAAAAGGTTAAGGTGTTCTTTGTAAGCATCACGAACGAAAGGTTAATGTAGAAACGAATCGTGGAAGTTTGTTGAACCGACATCATTTGTGTTATCAGCCAGCTAACCAAAAACAGCCTTTGTTTGCTATGGGCAGTTAAACACAAGGTTTCGGAATGAACGCTAGTAATTTCATTTTAATGATGCTGAGATATTTGCAAAACTCTGCACCGCAGGTGTCTGCGTTGGGGAACAAACGCACTATTGTCCTTTCCGGGGAGTAACGCGTTCACCACCTCACCATGCGGGTCCTTCATTTCGCCTGTCTCTCAACTAGTTCTGCCGATCTCTGCCATCAGTAATCACCAGTCAGCGGAATTAATCTGAGAAGCCCAAATCGGAAATGACCCCAGTTAAGCTGAGGCTTTAGTTGTAATCACAATTTTAACTTATTATTTACTGCCTACTCTTTTTAACGGCAGGGTGTTTGCGAAATATAACTTTAACGATGCTGAGATATTTTAAAAAAACAAAAAAAGCTGCTGATTTTATTCATAAATACTGCATGAATTATGAGGTGGATGCAGCCCAGTGTTTATTTGTGCCTTTCAATGCACACGTGATCTTTGGTTCGATCTCGCGCCACGTGCAGCTCACTAAACTTCCCTCTCCGCGGGATGGCAAAACTGGTGCTAGACTTGTTCTGAGAAATGGCAGAAGTGGCGTGATACAATGGTAGACCATCGTAAGTCCTTGTGTAAGCCAGGCATGGATTCAATCACCTTAAACTAATGTTAATGAAGTCGAAATCATGAACCGTATCGCACAGATTGATAAACTTCAAACGCTTTATCCTCTTATTTTCACATGAATGCTATCAAATTTTATAGTCATTTCAGGCTTCTACAAAATTGTCGCCCTCGTGAGCTTTGTCGAATATTCGGATACCACTTCCGCACTCTACTGTCCACAACTCGTCTTCTATACATCACTAATTGTTTTCGTTCTGCACATAGTTCTTGTTATCATAAGATGCTGTTGTTGTAAATAAAATGATTAATATTCGAAATCTATTCCATAAAAGACTGTAGTGGGGAACACACACGAAGCATTGTGGTTAAAGGCGTCTCTCATAGCTTCTGGTTTGACCCCGCGCCACGTCGCTCAGGGCTCACCCGCTCCATAGTCGATAAATTGGTGCCATGCCTGATTAGCAGAAGCTTCTTCAGTTTCTGAAGGTAGGTCACTGTTTCGGATAAAGATCAGAAAACGCTGTAGCACTGTTAATCTTAGATGGTTAACTAGGCCTACATTCAATGCCATTAGTAATTTTATTTTTTTATTTTATTTAACCTGTTTTCACTTCTACTGCACGGATCCCAGCACTTCTCACATTCGATTCGTTTCGTCGCATCCATCATCTACGAAGATCTTCCAACTTTACGTGTGGCTTCAGTTGCTACTTGAGCATTTTCATTTCATCTTGAATGTCGTAGAATGTTTGTTGCGCAATTCTCCTTGGACTCCTGAGATAGCCGGGCTGGAGCGTTCTCAATGGATTTCAGAGGGCGATTTTTTCCCAGGCAAGTCCGGTACCAATTACCCGACCCCGGAAGGATGAGACGTTTGGTTGGCCCGATGCGGAATCGAAATAGCACCATGCTCGTGGTGACGGGCATCAATACCACTGTTCTATCTGCCCCTGACATTCATGAAGAAGCTCAAAAAATCCTGAAGTAGCAGCCAAAACCACAAGCAATTTCGAATACTTTCGTTTGTGATGGATGTGATGCAATGAAAGGAGTGCCAGAATCACTGGGAAGAGATAATGTGTAAAATGGCGTTATACAAATAAAATAAAAAGTTTCAGCACCGTTTATCTGTGATGCTTATAAGGATAGTGGAATTATGGTTTAGTGTGAAGCGATCGTGTTCTTTTCACCTGCGATAAGCGTCAATTTAGAGAATGGGTTCCTTCTTTATAAAATGTGTATTCGACTAGTTCTTAGTGCAGGTGTATACATTTGTGTTGAAATAGGTGTTTCTGTGTGTGAATCTCATACATAAATACTTTACATCCAAATAACTAGTAAACTATATGATAGATCGCTCATACAGTTCCCAGTAATCGAAAGCCTTTTTAAACCAATGTGATTATCGGCGAGTGAGCGAACTTGGACGGTTATTGAGAAGGAACTTATCAGGAAGGTTCCTTGAACGGCAATGATGTTTACGAATTCTAACAAAACACTGCTAATTATCATCGCCACCTGAAAGCAGAGGAACTCTCAGGATTTGGTAATCAACTGCTTAGGTGTAGAGAGAAAGAAATACACACAAACGTTGAGTTTATTAAACATTGCAAAGCATCATAAAATACTTTAAACAAAGTTTCTGTTGCTAATTTTCGGTTGCGAAAATGACTATCGACGACCTGAAGAGGTTAGTCGGCCAAGGTTGCTGGTAGTAATATTATTATTAATGGCAGAAGTAGCATGTTGGAAGTGACGTTTCGCCGTTGTATCAAAGAGTTTCACCACGAACTCAATCAAAGAAGATTTCATTTTTGAGCTCTATTTAGGCTATGGATTTCATAGAATACTCCTAGGTTCTCAGATGGCAAAATAAATTCTAAGCCATTGCGTTTTTACGCAACAGTGGCTTACCAAGACGAGTGTACCGATGTGTCGAAATGCTGTATACTGCCAGTTGCCGTCTTCCAGAGAACATTTATACCTTTCATATTTAATTACTTCACCAAGAATCATGAGTTGTGTGGATGCCAGCACTCCATTTGTTTTATTCGTTCCCTTATACTCGTCACCAACGAGTATTTCTGGATTTGCGAGTAGTTTCAACTCTCAATTGTGAGCTTTCTCTTCTCGAACATCGTTGAATAGTCGCCGACTGGGTGTTTCCTGGAATCCCAGTGTACTCTTGTAAGACCATTTCCCTGGTGTTCACCATAGGCAATCGCCAGGTCGGAAAAAGTTTTTTCAGCCTATTCTATTAGCATTCCGAAGAAACAGTTTGAATGGAGAAATTGCGTTATTCTAGACGGGGTTGATCCAATAAGTATAGCACGCGTGTTGCTCGGTATCTCTAACCGTTGCGCTTCCAGCGCTCATAAATGCTTGTTGTTTCTGAAAAAAAAGGACATTGCAATACCCTCTTGTCGCTCATATCGACGTATTGTTTCTTTCGAAAACTACTCAACCACATGTAACTTTAAACTAATAGAAAACATCTTCTCATCTTCACATCTTCAGGTGACATCTTCCTCCAACTTCCTCGTTTTTCTACTTTTCTAGTTACGTACTATTTCATTTGTAATAGCGGAGTGGAAGAAAAGAAACAGACTTATTTGTACTGTCATCCATGGGTAGTTGTTTCGAAAAATTTATATTTGGTTTAGATTAAACATATAAAAAATGCAGCTCAATAAAAATCATGAGAGGTAAATACGAGAAATTTTTCAGCTTTTTAGAACTTCTTATTGGATTTTCACAGATAAAAAAGCCACAATGGCTACTAGAAAAGTAGCGATGTCCAGGTTATAAAATTGAAGAAATGAAAGCTGTTGAGCAGCTCTTAAACTGAAGTACTTGGCGTCGCTGGTGGCCAATTTCAGGATATACTTAAGCGTTGAGTATGGCTGTTGAGACGGCTTGTCATTCAGCATCGATGAGAGCTTTCGTGCACGAATTGCGTAACTGAAGAAATAATGTAACATATTGGCAGCAAGATAAAAAAGAAAAATGGAGTAAAACGATCGATGTTGACCAATACCTTAGGGATGCGTTATGAAGCATTGACTTCATGAACCATCGTAGAGGTTATAGAGAATTCCTCACTCAGATAGAGAATTCTCTATCCGCATAACTAATACAGTCCACGGATCGATGGGGATCGCGTGGCTGCAACGCCGCGCGCATCCTCTGCGTCCATATCCCGTTCCGGCCATGGGACACACCCAGTAGTCCCGCCATTTGACCCAATGACGCCGCCGAGACCGTCCTCGCCAGCTCCATCATTAATTCCACCCCGTTTGATTTTACCTTGTAGATTCATTTGCTTAGGTCATAATGATAGTATATGTAATCCTTAGCCCTTGAATCGCTGACACATTAGTGCTATCGTTGTTTTTCGTGTAATTATGTTATCCGTGTTAACATAAGTTAAATACGTTCATTGCTCACAGGCACCTCACAAGCGGTTCATAGTTCTTGCGCACTCTCGCGAACGCCCCTCACGTCCTTGAGCTGTGAGCCGTTACATTGGTGTGTGTACTATTGCTAATGTGTTTTATTAGGTAACAAACCCACTGAACCACCTCATTCGCAGTTGTTGGACAGAAGCCTTGCGTTGTTGTGTAAGTAACATGTGTATACTAATGAAGGTTTAATTACCCAAGTTTGAGGTACCTCACAAGCGGTTCATTGTTCTTGCGCACTCTCGCGAACGCCCCTCACGTCCTTGAGCTGTGAGCCGTTACAGAGGTGAATAAATTCTTATCTACGTGGTCTGCCGAGGTATCAAGCCAGTGTTTCGATCTCTCAGAGAAGTGCGGTACAATTTGGCGACTCCATATGGGTGCACTTTGGTTCTCAGGCAGCGTGGTATCGGGCCAACAACCACGTGTGTATTGAATAGCATCTCAAGCCAACGCGCTTCCCATTCAGTGGACTCTACTTACTCAAGAAAAAGATCGCCTCACACTTCTCACAACACAGTTTATGTCTATTGCTTTTGATAGAAGGCTACCGACAAAATACTTGCCAGGGTCTGTTGTCGCATCACGTGTTCAGTCATAGCTGAGCTTAGAGATGGAAATATCAAAAACAATCTCAGCTTGGGTGGCACCGCTAAAAGATGATTACCACTCGTAAGTTAGTACTACATCAGTCTTGAGCACTCTTTAACTACGCTGACATTATCCGCAAAGAGCTCTACCATTATGATGAACAGTGTCTATGAAAGCACATATAGCGGAGTGGTTAGAGGCGCTGCAAAAGACACCCTTGCACGCAGGTTCAACTGGGCTCTGTGGAAACCGAACCTCCAAATTCTCATTCTCCGGGCTGAGAAAATTCCTATCAAGCAGATCTAGGAGGATAAAAACACCGACCTGATCCATTGCTAGGTCCTAGAAAATCATTGTATCAGACAGATATGCATTCGATTTAACGACCACTTTAACGGTACAACAAATAATATCGATAGCAAATGATAGATTTTTAAGAGACCTATTAACGCCAACGTCGATCTGCCCATTTGTGCCTTTGGTCTTTAATAGATAATCGGTAAATTTCATGTAGGTTCTATGAAATTAAGAAGAAAAAGGAAAACGTTGTGAAAAAAGAAACAGGAAGGAACAGAAACCAGGCCAGAAAGAACACACCTATCGTCGCCTAATATATCGCTAATTGCTTCGTAGACATTTTCAGGTGTTAGACGTAACTTGTTCAGTACTCTAGCAATACCAAATCGTTGTGCCCTCATTGCGTTAATCTTCTGATCGGCAAACAACGGCATCAACACCACAGGTACGCCAGCCTTGAATAAAACTCAAACTTTTTCATTATAAGAAATGTGAACCTTCTAAGTGAATGTTTTCGTTGTGTTTGGCATTGTATACTCTCAGAGTATGGCAGTCTACAATTACTTTACAGTACCACTACTAATTCTACTTGAGTAATAATCACTTTTTTCGTATTGTTGCTCCTTTCTCGTTTGAAGGCAACTGTTTCTTGAGGATGAAGATCAACTGTTATCGTTGAATTTTCATGATTTCCAAATAAATGCGACATTTTTCACTGATGATTGGTAGATGGGTTGAAAAAAAAGTTTGCCGAGTCCGGCGGAATTTATAATTCTAGAAGAACACATCGGAATGTGATGGGCTTTTGAAAAAAAAAACTAGTACTAAACTCTTCAAAGGCACATAAAAATAAGGTTCTTCGTTTCTAATTGAAATTTCACTACAGTAAGGAAATGTATCTTAATCGAACAACCCTAACCCAATCAGAGTAAATGAACATGCTCCAATTCGAAAATTGATGACCCAATCACACAAAACGTGCCCCAATCGTAATAATGCCTGCTCATACACCGTCTCCTATCTAACAACAAGCTGCCACAGTGACACTGCTCCATGAACCCAGTGAAAATGTGGCTTCTATTCCTGAAACGGACACCTGTCAACGATAAGGGAGCATCGTTAGTACGCCAAGTAACTGTTTTCTAGTATTAACTATACAAATTTAGATAAAAATTAATCGGCAATGAACAACTCGAGTCGCACCTGTGCTGCTTCAAGGAATGAATTGTATCCTCCGTGTGCCACCAACAGTTTCATGCTTGGTAGTTCTAAAACTATCTAACAAACTAGTAAAATCTAACAAATCGAAATTAATATATGTGAACGCTATTTCCATTGCTGAAAGAAACGTTAATTCAATTGGTTAGTACACCTTCATTTTTTGATGAGTGGATTACATGACCACCAGCAATATTTTGAAATTTATCCCATTTCTTTGGAAGGCGAAAAATGAGGTTTTTATATCCCTAGAAAATAAACTATGTTTTTAAGAATTAGACTCCGCCACTATTGATTGTTGGATTCAACAGAGGGAAATAAGCAATTAAATAATCCATGGCTTGTAATATTATTAAAAAGTGAAGTATTTTACTTAAAAAACTCACTCATAATATCTTTTTGTGGGAGCCATTTTAATAGGAAAACATGCGCTGATAATTCCACTTCCTTTACCTGCAGCACAGTCAGTTGAAGGGATGAGGTTTAAGAGTAAGAAGTGAAACACAAAAACAGAAATCGAAAAAGCTAACAATGTTTCAAAATTTTTTTAAAGAACTTATTTTAGATGGGACTCCTCTTTTGTTTACTGACCTGATTTTTTCTAGTGATTCTCTATTGCCTCATCGTGGCCATTATTCTTTACGGATGTTGAACTGCTATGAGAACTGGAAGTGGAAATGGGGTTCGTCCTCTCAACGGAACAATCCAAGCCGAAGCATTTAACTCATTCATTCAAAGTTCAACTACTTGCCAAGAGTGTTGGACTGCACTGGGAAACAAATAACGTAATCGCAATGCGTCCAAATACCACATGGATCCGTTGGAAGGGTTTATAGGTTTATAACGGCCTGTGGTGAAAAAATCGTGGAAATGTTTAATCTAATAAAAACAACAACCTAGAAAAGCCGGAATATGAATTTCTCGGGATTTCAGCGAGAAAACATCTTCCAGATCTAACAGCCGGAATTTTTAACATTTTTGTGCGAATGTGGGTCACTCAAGTACTTAGGTACCGATTCAGGTTTCACATAATATGAAAAGTGATCAATACGAATTTCTGGAGATTCTAGTAAAATTAACACTTTTAGCCAGCGTCTGGAACTCAAATGATTTCTTTAAGAAGACGAGCACTTTCAATTGTTTCGTTTCGACAACGCCATTTTCTAGAGCGGTGCAGTCCTATGAAATTCAGTAGCCACTGATTCGCTTTAAGGGTTTGTGGTTTTATCCAGCAAAAGTGAGTTCGCTAGAGCATGTTATTCCGCTCCGCTACCAATCAGGGCATTTAGCTTTAACAGCGTTCATTTCACATTTGGACTAAATTCAAGGAAAGAGAAATAACCAAATGTGAAAATGTTGTCGTCAATTTTTATTTATTGCTTATTCCTTTTCAACGGTAAGGTTTTATATGAATATGAGGTATATAAGGAAATATGAGGTATTATATTATATTATAACCAGAATGGTGCTGAGATATTTGCAAAACTTCGGACAGTTGATGTCTGCGGTGGGGATCGAACACGCTACACCCTTTCCGGAGGCTAACGCTTTCACCATCACACCATGTGGATCCTTCGTTTTACCTGTCTCTCAGTTAGTTCTATCGATCACTGCCATGAGCATCATCCATCAACGAGATTGATCTGGGCAGCCCATAGGGTAACAGCGTTCGTTCCCCAATGCAGACACCTACGGTCCAGAGTTTTGCAAATACCTGAGCACCACTGTGGCTGCATTTCACATAGTACCCTACCATAAGAAATTGTAGTAGGCAGCAAATAAAAGGCTAACAGAATTGATTCAATCCAAAAATTCGTAAGTGAGACGTGGTAAGGACTGTCCCGAAATACGTAAGCAGTTACTTGTTCGATCCTAAGCTCCAAGCAAACCCAGTCGAATTCGTCCCTCCGAAGTCGAAAAATTTGTGCCGGACTTCTCTGGGTTGATATATTGGCGATTCACTCCTAGTTGTAGCCCAAATATGGATTCAGTCACAAATATGATACCTAACTTCTTCGCGAAAACGCTTTGCTTTTGGATCGTTAGGACCTACTGGATCTTCGGCAACAAGCAAACTATTTCGACAACCGGACGACTTAAGGGATTAAGGACACGATAGGATTGTAGAAAAGACTTCGCTCTATCGCTTTGTGGAAATGAGTAGTTAGTATGCTATTATTTACTACATGTTACTTTGGTCCTTTGGTCCTTCATGTAGATACATTGCTGTCAGTATCTGAAGTGTTTTTCAATTTATGCTGTGTCTATTTCTATATTTTTCAGCTCGTCCGTTAATTCTTCATTGTGATTGCAACCCAAACAAGATCCTAGGCAAATTACCGGTCAATGGAGTAGTTCAAGAAAAGACTTTTGATATATCTGAGTGCACAATAGAACTTTATCGGCTCACACCGATCATTTGAGCACTAGAAAAACGCTCATTTTTGCGCCAGAATAAACCATCGGAGACGAAATGGGCTTTCTATAGGGGTATTGTCCGCCTCAATCTCCCATTACACATGACACCTATAGAGGTCACGTCGCGAACTTGTTCACGAGGACCGTGGTTCTTAGTGCATTCCTAAAAATAATCTGTTGACGCGGAACGTTTTTTACGCCATAGATGACCACAAAAGAGACTTATTCATGAAGAGGCTACCGTAATCCTGGTTGGTTAGTATCAATAATAATATGTTAATTATTATGCAGTAGCGACACCCTTTCGCACGGCGCTATGGTTCATTTTTAAAATCTCTCCAGTACATACGAAAAAAGATGTCGTCACGTGAATTAAATATATCTATAGTGTCGACAAAACTTAAGCATTATTAGGAATATAATTAAAATAAGGATAAAACGACTCGTTTTCAGACCAACCTCCCCCTCCATACGCCAGAGAACTGTGTAATCACTCAACCTGTTAAACGCTTTCACAAATGAATCCTAAACTGTTATAATGAAATTTAAGCATGCAAAGAAGTCGTAACGTAAAGAGGAATGGACTCTTAGAAAATCTATAAGAGAAAATGAAAAAAAAAGGAAATGAAAAGAAAGAAGAAGCAAATATATGGAAAACTTACAATCATTTGCTGTGGCATATTAGTTGTATTAGAAACGGTACCTAATGAAAAGACAATCAGACCTTTCGATGGCCTAGAAAGAATGGCCTGCAGTTGTTCATCAAATTCGACATTTTCAACTGCTGAAACATCGGTAAAATGATAGCTCTTTCTAAATTTTTTAGGCCGAAAAATTTCACCTTTCTTCAGGCCAAGTTCACCAGAAAAAGTGATATGACTAAGAAGTGGTCGTGGAAAGTCCAGCATACGCTCACCATTGATCAATAAAGCCGTGACATTACGTGAAAGGTCCCAAAGATCTGGTTTACCGGGACCGACAAGATCTAGAAGTCGTAAAGAGAAGAAAAAAGAAATAAGTTCTCTGGCGGCACGAAAATTTTGGCAGGTCAAGCTCACTTCGATAGTACACGTTTTCGTCGTGTAGAAGATTCTGAGGTAAATTGACGAAGTCGAGAAGAGAAAGATGCCAGAGCAAATTAAGCACACGATCGATAAACGACAGAGAAAAGCCGGCTGGAAATTATGATGATCGTGGACAGAATTTTTCGATGTCTTTGTTATTCCATTGCGTGTTTTCTGCACAGATCACTTACAACTTGCATATTTTTCTTGTATGAATCGCTCTGAGGAGAACCAGCAGTTTTCTCTAAGTAAACATACTTACAATATTGCTGAGATATTTGCAAAACTCCGGACCGCAGGTGTCTGCGGTGGGGAACGAACGCGTTATTGTCATTTCCGGAGAGTAACGCGTTCACTACCACACCATTCGGGTCCTTTCTTTCGCCTTTCTCTCAGCTACTAAATATGTATACTTAGATAAAATTCAATTCATCGAACGCACTTCGGCATCTCTTGTATTTAAGTTATTTCTTTCAAATGAAAATTTGAGATGAAGCATGTTGTGTAGTTTAAGAGTTAAATACTTTACAACAAAATAGCAACACTGCTTGAGAGCTGGTAACATTGTAGTATTGGTGCTAGTCAATACATTCAAAGAATTAGTTCAGCTCCATCCAAGGTCCACCAAATCTCATCGCTTCGGCATCGGAAAATTGGTACCACACTTGTCCATTAGGGTAAAAAACATTCGATAAATCGGTAGGGCTCCTTAAATCATCGTATAGGGCAAATGTACATTCAATCAACTCTACGATGCTTGGGAGTTGACACAATTCATATAGTGCATGTGGAGCCAGTGTCCCATGGCGCATCCTTAAGGGATTGATCCACGCCGAGGACTTTATCCCTTGTAATGTGCAATTATGACTGCGATATACCGCTGTGGTGTCTAAACAAGGCTCTGTGTATCGAAATGCGGTGTAGAGTATGGCATGGTTTCTCTAACAGAGTCACTTAAGATCGGAATTAGTTCCAAATCTTTATGTCGAAAAGACCATTTAATGATTCCACCTATGACATTGTTTGTGTCCGATTGTTTGGTTAAACAGAGGAATCGTTGTCATCACAGAATTACTGTGTCACAACTGCCTGTAGTGAGGTCTTGAGAGCTCAATAATCAGTGGTAATCAAGCTCAATCAGTATTCAGAATGTAGAATATATTAGTCCACCCTGAATTGATATTCTTTCAGTGTCCAACAATTTACCACTTTTGTTACTTGTAATCTCGTCAGCAAATTCTAAAATCGATCATAGCGCATACTGGGACCAATTCCTCGAGGAAGAGGAAAACCATTCCACTTACAAACACCTTCATTTTTACCGTTCTGAACGAACAAGGTCTACAGTCAGCTGATTTGCTAGTCATGTTGTATAGGTTTGTGGATGAATTGGAATCCGGATAGAAATGTCTGACTCCTTCTCAGCTTGAGTAGTCTTACAGGAGAATGAGTCTCACGAAGTATATCGAAAACGGAATATGTAATCATTGCATTAGATGAAGGATTTTTGACACGACCAGTTTTCACATCTACGGTGCAGATTCCAGCAATTCCTTCATTCGATTCATTTCCTCGTATCCACCATCCACAAAGGTCTTCGAACCTTTAGCAAATGCGTTCGTTTACTGCTTAAGGATCGTCCTCTTCTTTTTAAATATTGTTGAATGCTGCTCCCTAGAGCACGGGATTAGTTGGGCGAAATCGTTTTCGGAATGAGGTCCTATCTTATGTATTTTATGAAGGGTACTGGTAGCTGCGATTCACATGTCCGATGTAGCAAAGATTATAGTTAAAGATTAGTAAAAGATATATAAGATATAGTAAAAAAAAAAGTGCTTGGCGTAGATCATTCTCTAAGGAATACCATCCATTCCACTTCGTCAAACACAGGAGGGATTGATTCCATCTTTAGCCTATTTAATGACTTGCGGTGGTCTACTAATGCATCAAGTGAACATTTCTGTGCTTCCAGATAAGTCCGGTGCAGATGTTTCGGGCTTGAAGGGATAGAAAAATTGGCCAAAGCGGAACCGCAGCGCAGAACCGAGAATCCGAATCGACAGATCTAGTTTTTATGGAGAGACACCCAATAATGGCATGCTTTACTATTTTCATTAACAAAAGGTTGGAGCATCTTTAACCTGCTTCTCAATACAAAGATTCTTACCAGAAGACAATGGATGAGGTACAGAAGCCGGCAGTGTTCGCAGGCCAAGTTGTACAGCAGCAAAATCATAGATAGATGTGCCATGAGTTATCCATACCACCTTCAAAAGGATTTTAATCTAAATTTTCAAAAAAAGGAAAAGGTGGGAACCGCAGTCATTTATAGGAAACCGAACTACCTTATGAATACCAATTTTCTCCGCAATCGCCAAAGGACAAAGGTCGTGAAAATGAGCAATAGCCAGGTCAAAGTTCATCTCCCGAAATTTTTCAAATACCTGAAATACAACAAAAACAACCTTAGCATACAAAACGTTCACTTTTTCCATTCATGTAACCTTTAACGCTACGAAGTGATCGCTCTCCAACATTGAAAATCTACGAGATTGGAGATCTCCAACGTAGAAGATTCGTCTTTGAGAACATTACTCTCCAGCTCCCACTCGCAGTTGGCGAGATAAATATACTAATGGTTTCAGTTCGATGTGAATGCACGTATCCAAACAAAATCACATTTTTGACGCAAGTGGGTAAAACCCAATTTTTTCCTGAATAAAAAACATCCTATTTTATCAGTTTTTTATACAAACCCCTAATTTCATATTGTTAAAGCTGTAAACACAGTCGTAGGCCGAATGGGAGACTGGTTCTTTTGTAAGAATTTCCTCGGGAAAAAAGCGAAATATGGCAAAATGGCAAAACAATAACTCATCGATTACGATGTCCGCAAGGAGTTGGATTTTCGACATGGACTCTTCCTCACTTTTGGATCCTGTTCCAACATCTGGGCGCAAGCCTCTACTCGCATGTCTTTAAATTCTTGTCCAGTCCACCATAGGTCGTATGCATCACCGGCAGAGAACATCAACGACTGGAATACCTAAATATGGAAAAAATTTGCCAAGAGAAAATCACCTTTTGTATCGAGTTTGCCAGAAGCTACAGTAATAAACTGCTTAAGTTGACTACAGCAGTAAACTCAACTTTGTGAAGAATGGGAGTTCGTTATTCTTTATCCAAGTACTTACTTCTCAACTTTACTAAATTCATAATCGTATATTGCCAAGATCCCAGCACTCTTTGAACGCAATTCGTTTCTTCACACCGCGGCCATCAAGATTTTCGAATTTATGCGTGCGGGTTCGGTTACGAGGCCTAGGTATTTTTGCTTTTCTTTACGAATGTCGTTGAATGCTCTTCCAGTCGATTCCACTTGTAGCCCTGGGAAGGTCGTATAATGCTCGTAAAACTATTATAATGCTGAGATATTTGCAAAACTCCGGACCACAGGTGCTTGCGGTGGCGAACGAACGCGCTATTGTCCTTTCTGGTGAGTAACACGTTCACTACCACACCATGCGGGTCCCTCTTTTCGCCTCTCTCTCAGTTAGTTCTATCGATCTTTTGCGATCAGCAATCACACCCATCAACGAGATTGATCTGGGAAGCCCAAATGGACATTGAACCCAGTAAATCTGAGGCTATAATTATAATCACAATCTTAACCATTTTATTGCTGATGGCAAAAGATCGATAGAATTAGCTGAGAGAAAGGCGAAACGAGGGACCAGCATGGCGTGGTGGTGGATGCGTTACTCCCTGGAAAAGACAATAGCGCGTTCGTTCCCCACCGCAAGCACCTGTGGTCGGGAGTTTTGCAAATATCTCAGCATTATAATAGTTATATCTCATGTTTGTTTGCATGAATCTCAAAACCTGCAAAGGGAAAATAAGCAACCCATGTAAAATAGTGGGGAGTTTTTTATGAATTGAATGCAGTTAAAAATTTTTATATTAAAAGGATAAATAAACATCAGCTAGCTGGTAACGTAGTTAAAAGAAAATATGGAAAGTAAAAAAGCAGGAACATTAGAGTGGATAATCTCAAAAGAATAAAGACGGCCTCGACAGGACCAATAGACGTCTTCTGCTCCATATTGTGTTTCAAATGGATTCAGAGTTCAGCTTAACCTTCCGATCCTCCAGGAGTAACCGAACCCAATCCTGGGTGAGATTAGGAAGGAGTTCCACGAACGACGAATTGATGCAATGTAATGAATGTAAAAATGAGCTTGGACCAGCACAACATATATGGAAGGGTCATCTAAGTGATTCTGTTATGTGTAGCTCAATGTATTGTGAAAACACTTAACAGTGCAACATCAAAGTATTTTGGAAAGAGAGAAAAGCAGTTCCACGGAAAAACCTTATTCCGACTCTTTAAAATTTTTTCTCTAGGTTCCATTTGTAAATAACTTACTTGGAGACCTTCTGTTTTAAGCTTATCCTTGAAATGTATGGAAATTCTGTGCTCTTTTACACCGGTTGGTAAACGATTGTTTCCCGTGTTGAGCATAGCCATTTCCATCTGTGTCCACAATTCTACATCATGTCCAAGGAATCTGAGAAGAAATGTTTAATTAGCCTACGGTCCAGAAAATATCACTGATTCTATGAAAAATATTTTAAAAAAGCGTAAAAGTTGTTTCGCCAGTATGGTGTACCATTTAATAAATTCCTTACTATCAATTTAAGGGCAGAAAACATGCGTTTATTTCCGCCAACGTTTGGAGCGTGTGACGAAGTGGTCAGAAGCGCCCTGCGTCTATGTTCTGTCAGACTCTCAAAAATTTCTGGCAGAACTGTATGCTACAGTTTCGCCACCTATTAAAGAACTCGTAGTCCTTCACAGTTACAGTGAAAATGCACGGAGATGAATCCGTGATATGCACATGACGTCTTCGACACCCTTAACTATGGTGTTCATAAATAGATTTTTTACGTCAACCATCGATTATTGTACTTTAATATGGTTATAATACAACAGTTCTTTGTGCGGCAAGCGAGTAGTTAAAGATAACCTGCTACATACACGTGATGGCTTCTTCAATCCAACATCAGGCCAACAAAGCTTCCCAACTCTTGAGGATCGGAAAACTGCTGCCAGACTTGTCTAGAAAAACCCCCATCTAATCTAGAAAACTAGCGAGTGTCTATCCTGAAGACATAGGAGCGCTCTAGAAGAAACACTCCAGATTTTCATGCGGAATAAACTCGAACAGCATTCAATGACGTTTATGAAGAAGACAACATTCTGTAACTGCAGACATCCGCTTGTGCAAATTCGAAAACCTTCGTCGTGGATGACGGATACCAAGTAATGAATCGGATTTTAAAAAATGGTGGAATCCTTAAAATATGTGAAAGGTAGTCATATAAGTAAAAAAAGCACAAGGCAACATTAATAATGATACCAATAAAAAGAAGGGCACGTGTGGTGCAATGGTCGGAGGCGCCCTATAACACACACGTGGTATTGATCCCTTTGATTACGGCCCATCAAGCCCTCCGTCCCTCTGGGGTCGGCAAATTGCTACCAGACCTGTCTGGGAAGATAACAGCACTGGCCCGATACATCGTTAGGCCACCCTGAGTCACCGCAAAGGCCAAATATGCATTCAATCACCTCCAAACGATGACTAATGAAGTTGAGTGCATGGCGCATACCTCAGGGATTGATCAACGCTGGGATCATGATTCCTTTTTACCAGTAAAGTAGAAAGCAGTAACATTTTTTAACAATACTGTTTTCTATTCCACAAGAACTATGCTTTGGTCTCACTTTCTAAGGGAAATTGCTCATAATAAATAGAAAAATGAGTGGTTCAAGATTTAAACGAGATGAACATGTCTTTAGATCCATCCATTAGCTGAGCTTGGGAAGAAAGCAGGAAAGCATTTTAAAACAGGGTTTTGTGCATCTCGAAATTTTACTACACGTGCACTCTAATATTGCTTTTCATTTCTACACAATCATGTCTTTTGATGGAAAACCTAAAAACGCCGTCATCGTTTTGTTTATTTCCAGACGCTTTATTCGTATGGATCGTTCACATAGCTGTTCGACAAAGTAGCGGTTCTGGTTTGCTGTCATCGTCAAACCGATCTTCCATTGTTCACTCTTCAATGAATAAATAGCTGGCTCAAGTGGACTACTTAATCCTTGCAGAAATCCTTGAAACCGAATCAGAACATACTGTATCCGTTTCCCAATTGTTTAGCACAAATCGCCGTTGATGGCTGTTTCTGGCTGATAAACTCTAACGTGCGGTGGAGGGTTTAAGACCCAGCGCGGTCTTCAAGACTGGATAGTTTCATATTTTTTTGTAGGCGTAATATTTGCACCAAACAATGACTTCCTGAAGCGAATTGATTTTTAAATCAGTTTCATAACCTTCCAGACTCGATTCGTACCAAACTACTGATTTTACACGGTCGGACGGGCTTGTTTGCTCTCAGCCATAGACCGAGCCAACGATGTGTTATTTGGTGCACCTCTAAACGCTGCTCCACACATTTCAAATAAGGATACTCATACAGAGAAATGCCCTACTTGAGTCAGTTGTCAGTTAATTGAGTATTAGTGGGAATAGGCAGTAAATAAAAAGTGCATACTTGAGTGTTTCGGCTATCCGGTAGTTAAACAATACATGACTGTTTGTAAAGCCGGGAACTATTTGAAGAATTTTCAAAGCATCTGTAACCACAAGGAAAACAAGAAAGATCTCCCACATTCTGAAAATATGCTTAACAATAAATCGATAGAGTCGCTTAGATCGAAGGAAAGTTATTTATTCAAGCATGGATAACAGTAGGGAAATAATCTGACAAGACCAAACACTCAATGCTGGTTTTTTTCATTAAATAAAAACTCTCCGCGTTGATCAATCTCTGAGGGATGCGTCATGCATTCGACTTCATTAAGCATCGTTTGGTGGTGATTGAATGAATATCTGGCACTCGCGATGGCCTGTCGATGTATTGAGCCAGTGCTGCTATCCTCCCAGACAAGTGTGGTGCCAATTTCCCGACCCCAGATGGACGGGAGGCTTGGCGGGCCAAAAGCACGAGGATCGATTCCACGTGTATATTGCTGGCGCCTCCGACCACTGCATCATGCGCGCCCTCTTTTTCATTATTACCAACAATTTGAGAGTAAATAAAAAGTTGAAAACCTAATAAATTTGCAATAGAGGCTCAACGTTATTATTTCGGTTTTCCAAGCGCAGGCCTTAACAAAAAAAAGGCAAACAAATTCGTCTTCTTAACGCCAAAAATTCAGAATTTTTCCGCGAGAAGTACGAAAACTTGCATCTTGTACGAAACGATTAGTGGGTTCTAATGGATCCCTTCGTTCTGATGCGACCATTTGGTTCACATCATTGAGATCTTATCCGTTTGAGAGTAGAATAGTGTCTTTTCAGATTCTCCATTGACCCAGCGTAGGAAAACTCCGCGTTTCCTTGTGCTTAGGATGTTTCCCCCTTAGTTCTGCTGTTCCCTGTGTATTCGCCTATCTTTCGTATTTTTCTATTAGTTTTCCGCGCTGATAGTTATCTTTTCTGCTTCCAGTATGAGTACATCCCATTGACTTCCATGATTGAGAGACCATCGTGTGTTTTCTCGTCTCTACTATATTGCCTTTATTGCACTGCATTCTTTTCCTACGCTATTCCGGTAATTTGCCCACTCGAACATTAACATTTTTCTGGTGGTTATTATTATAAGGCTCAATGTGCTCTTGTTCCTTTTTCAGTTTCTTTCGAAATAAAGAAGCATAGGACCTTCACTGCTGATCAATCCTTGAGGGATGCGCCATGCACTCGACTTCATTAAGCATCGTTGGAGGCGAGTGAATACATGCCTAGTCTTTATAATAACTCGCCTTGGTCTACAAATGTATCGATCCAGTGCTACTATCCTCCCAGACAACTCTAGTACCAATTTGCCGATTCCGGGAGATGGAAGGCTTGGTGAGCCTGGGTCGCTGGAATCGATTTTATGTGTATTCCATGGCGCCTGTGACCACTGTGCTACACGCGCTCCTCTTTCGAAATATATCATTAAATAAATAAGATTCTGTAGTGTTACTTACCGCGTCGTACTAGGACCTACTCGAGCTATAGGAGGGACTGGAGCTGGTGACATAACTTGTAGTTTAACTGGTGAATCCTTTGAATTTTTTTACCTCGCTTTACCGTAAATTCATTTGGGTTACCCCTCCCTGAGCCTAGGTTTAACGATGATTCCTGTAGTTTTTGTTTCGATCAGTAATGTTCACTACGAAGTGAAATATACCTATTTAATGTTAAAAGAACCAAATGTTTCTGTTACGCTCATGCAGTGAAATCAATGGGTCTCGTCCCTTGTGCACTGAAGCTTTTCACACTATAAAAATATAAAGGATGCGAGAAAAGGTCCGAAAGAAGAAATAAAGGAAAATACGGAGGTTATAAGACGGCCTGCTTGAAAATTATTGTTTGTTGTTCGCTAAGTGCTAGCTAACATAATACCGACTGCTGCAGATTGGATTGGCCAGAAAACAACACGTTGTTATCATCGGGCAATCATTATTGTCAACAACTAGCGTCCTGTATAAAAGAGCATCGCTGAGTGCGTATGCCTCATTCGAGAGATGCTCCACTGAGGAAGATCCGACTCGATACGAGGATGAAGATGCCACATCAAGTAGACGAACGACTGTGGACTATCGACTCAGATCATCGGCTCCAAGGAATACGAAGAAGTCGAAACATTACCCGAATAAAAGTTGAATAACACTCTCATGTAAACTTAGCATTCCAAGAAGGTACAAAAGATCCTTTCAAAAGCGCTGTGTATAATGTGTTTTTCTTGTGAGAAACTAATTCTATTAAAACATCGGATTTACACCGAAAGACAAACTACTAAGTAACTAGTAAGTATGTTCACTTTTTTATTTCCTGCCTACCAGAATTTTAACGGCAGACTATTAAACGAAATCAACCACAACGATGCCGAGATGTTCGCAAAACCTGGACCCTGGACCAGATGGAACCACGTTTTCTCTTTCCGGGGATTTCGCGCACTACACTCTGCGCCATGGAGGCCCTTGTCCTGCGTTTCTCTCAGCTATTTTTCTATCTACTAGTGCCATCAGCATTCACCCTTCATTGGCATTGATCTGGGGAGCTCGGATCGGCATTGAATCCAGTTAAGCTGGGGATGCAGTCGAAATCACAATGTATACTTTTTTATCTACTGCCTACTACAATTTTCACGGCAGAGTACTAAATGAAATCAACCACAACGATGCTGAGATGTTCGCAAAACTTGGACCCTGGGCCAGATGGAACCACGGTTTCCCTTTCCGTGGAAAAACGAGTAAATACTAAATAATAATCGCAGTAGATTCACGACTCTACAACGGCCATTCCCTTCTTATTATAAGTATTATTGCTAAGTAAAGAAGAAAACAAAAATGCAAGCAATAAAAGCTTACTCCTAACAAAATTTCATTACCACTGGGAACGCCTTAACGCCATCCGGATAATTTGGCCTGTTTTTAACGCCCAGCCTTAGACCAAAAAATTTTATTCATCGGCAAACAAAAGTACCTTTCGTGGAAATGAAATCCTACCAGCAAGGTATAAGTTCATTTATTCCACAAGAATGTCAAAGAAATCCTGAGTTTCAGAGCAAAATTACCTATTATAATGAATTGATATAAAATATGAACACATGTAGTGCATGAAAATATACAGCAACCGGATGGAAAGAAACGAACACTAGAGGACGCGGCGTCTGACTTCGTGATGATTGACTATCGAACAAATAAGTAAACGTCTTCAATTCAAACAACAATTTGTGTTCAATAACTATTAATAATACTGTAATAAGAAGAGCATACAGCGCAGTGGTCGAGGACCTCCGCAATACACATGGGATCGATCCCCACGTCCTGGCTCACCAGGCCTTCCATCCTTTTGGGGTCGACAAATTGGTACCACACTTGTCTGGGAGGATAGCAGAACTAGCGTAACTGTCTCGACACATCGGTAGGCCACCGCGAGTCATTGTTAAGATCAGATATGATTTCAATCACCTCCAAACGATGCTTAATGAAGTCGAGTGCATGGCGCATTCCTCAGGGATTGATAAACGCCGAGAGCTTTATCACTTTATCCTTTTATGTTCATAGACTATTAGTAATAATCCAAAAGTGTGCTTAATAGCCCAAAAACATTAATGTTCTGGCAATGAGACAAAGCAGAGGTCATGTTTCGAACAGTGGAGGAACTAATAAATGCTGTAAGGACTGAAGTAAAAATCGAGCAACTGCTGTATGTAAGAAGAAAATATATAAAACAAAGCATTCACAAAGAAGAAACTAAAAAATAATCGATAGAGTAGAACATTTTGGCGAGATATCTTACAATTACGATGATAAGACTATCATCCCAAATTGTTCATCAGTCATTCGAACCGTAATAGTGGTGTAATATCGATTACTATGGAAGATATTCTACCTTTAATGATCAGACAAAATCGATCAGTGATCGATAAAACTCCTAGCTGTGTATCAGCAAGCTGCAAACGAGCTTTGTTGTGTGTACAAAAAACCTACGAGGAAAATAAGAGCATGTAGCGCAGAGAGACCTGCAGTAAACACGCGATCTTTAATACTATCCCGAACCCTGATCAAACTGCGCTCTTCGTCAAACTAGTGTCGATATTGGTATCACACCCGTTTGGGGGACAAAACACTGACCTTATATTCTTTCTACTTCAATTCAGCAAACACGAGGTACTATTTTATTTCTTTATTTACGTACAAGCTGACGTTTCGACGGATTTCGCTTTCCTCAGAGCCGCTTTCTATGAATCTTCCACTGAGTTTGTCGTGTGAAGACCAACTGCACAGAATTCACATGGAAGCGTAATGTCGTTCAATCAATGAAAGTTAATAGAAGGTCGGAAGTGGGAGTTACTGACCTCATACATCATAGGTCATCGTAAATCATTTTATGGGGAAATGTGCCTTCAGTCATCTCTAACGATAGAGTCATTTGTTCATGCGGCATCGTAAAAAGATTGAGCATCAACAGCGAATCTTTACAAGAAGTCATTTCGAACAGAACATAGTTACTCCCAAGTCCGACTTTCTATTAACCTCGGCATTGATTGAATATATCTTTCTACTTTTGTTCAGCAAACACGAGGTGCTATTTTATTTCTTTATTTACGCACAAGCTGACGTTTCGGCGGATTTCGCCTTCCTCAGAGCCTGGAAGGGTCAACTTGACAGCAATCCATTCGGCCAAACACCTCCGTAACCAAGCAGAGAAAACGCTAAACCAAGATTTCAATCACATTTAGCATAGCTCTGTACACTCACCGCTTTCTATGAGGTTTCCACTAAGTATGTCACGCAGAGACCAACCGCACAGAAAAGCAGTTTTATATACTGCCCTATATCACGCGTGATAATGAGGCATTCTTCCCTGCGGTTCATTTTCGGATTTCTGGAATTAATCCAGAGTGCCTCGAGAGTTTTTCGCGCCTGTGTTCTTGATTCGCGTGCGAGGATCGTGACACATATAATACATATACGAATACATTGGCGAAACGGGTAGACCCCTCTGTGTCCGCATGAAAGAACACCTATTCGATTTTTCATTTATTTTTTGTTTAAACGAAAATTATAAATTAATCTGGTTTTGTTTGCTTCGTAGACAGGTGCGCAGTACTTGCCATTCGATGTCCAGTACTCGGTGGTCATCCTGTGGTAGTCCGCATACTTCGTGTAGTCGTTTTCTTTTTATGAATTCTGGAACGACCAGATGTGCGCTAAGTGGAAGAAGTGCGAGAAGAAAGAAAACTATTGTGCTCAGTATTTGGAGGACCGCCTCTGGAGGAGAACAGTGGAACAGTGGAGAACAGTCAGTGTTGATTTGCAACTCTATTAGGTCTAATGCTAAAGTAACTTTGCTGAAAAAATTCGATGACCTTTTGAGTAAATCACGTAACACAGCTTCAAAGCGCACAAAAATATCGCTAAGGAACATCAAACAGATCACAATAGGATAGTTAATGTGCAAAGAAATTCAAGGTTGAGCGTGCTAGGAGGCACAACCTTCTCTGACGGTGCGCGCTCGTTATTAGAATTGGGACCGAGTTTCTCACCATCTGAACCCATTTCCAAGGTAACCTTGCGTAGAAAAACCGTAGCTCCAGATAGGTGTAGAGGAAACCACAGGTACTCCAACGATAACTCTAGCGACAACAAGGTCCCGTTTATACTGCCCTTCATTTCAAATGAAGTAAGTGCAGCTATAAAACGCTGTTTAAAAAGGGCTAGTCTAGAGAATTTGGTAACGATAATCGAAATACCCCCGAATAATCTAAGGTGCCAGCTAGTTCGTAACCGCCTATACGACCGTCTATGTGCAACGCAAAATTGCATAATTTGCCCCAATGGTAGAGACGGTGATTGCATGAGTTCGGGTACAGTCTATCAGATCTCTTGTAAAGCGAGCGAGGACGAATACGTTGGCGAAACGGGTAGACCACTCTGCGTACGTATAAAAGAACACCTAGTCGGCAAACGTAAGCTAAGTACTCCACTAGGTACGCATAGCACGCAGAAACATAACGGAGAAGATATTGAAGAAAGGGTTACGATCCTCGCGCAAGAATCGAGAACAGAAGCGTGCAAAACTCTAGAGGCATTTTGGATAAATTCCAAGAATCCGAAAATGAACCGCAGGAAGGAATGCCTCGTTATCACGCGTGATATTAGACAGTATATAAACCTGTTATTCTGATGTGAGGGGCACATTACGCTTCCATGTGAATTCTGTGCGGTTGGTTTCTATGTGACATACTTAGTGGAAACCTCATAGAAAGCGGTGAGTGTGCAGAGCTATGCTAAATGTGATTGAAATCTTGGTTTAGCGTTTTCTCTGCTTGGTTATGGAGGTGTTTGGCCGAATGGATTGCTGTCAACTTGACCCTTCCAGGCTCTGAGGAAGGCGAAATCCGCCGAAACGTCAGCTCGTGCGTAAATAAAGAAATAAAATAGCGCCTCATGTTTGCTGAACAGAAGTAGAAAGAGCATAGTTACTAGTTTGACTTTGTTTTTTAATTTTAATACTTAGATTAACGAAGTTATAACAATCCTTCATTTGTATTCTTTTTTTGATAAGCTTACACGAGGTTGGTAAATAATGTTTATTACCGGCTAATTAAGGGCGCGTGTGGTGCAGTGGTCGGAGGCGCTCTACAGCACACACGTGGAATCGATCCCCGCGCCCATGGCCCATTAAGCCTTCTATCGTTCCGGGGTTGGGAAATTGGTACCAGACTTGGTTGTCAGGATAGCAGCACTGGCTCGATACAACGGTAGGCCACCGTGACCCATTGTTAAGGTCCGATATGCATTCAATCACCTCCAACGATACATAATGAAGTCGAAGGCATGTCGCATACTTCGGGTATTGATCAACGCCGACAGCATTTTTTATCCTTTATCAACCAATTGTTGTTTGCAATTAATTATTGACTAATTTTTTTAGGTCGGTAATAGACAATACTTATCAACCTCGTGTAAGCTTATCAAAGGAAAAATACATATTGACTAGTGATACCGAGGTTAAAGAAAAGTCGGTTTTCGAATCGCTCTATACCTGATTAAGTTCGTTGCACCTTTATGACTTTTATCAGAGCTAATTTCATGCCCACGAGTAAAGCAGTGGTAGTGAGGTTATTTAATATATGCGGAAAACCTTGCTTCGACCCAGCACCAGGTCGATTATGCATTCCATCCCTCCGAGATTGGTAAATTAGAACCAGACTTTTCTGGGAAACCACCTGTGATCCATAAGATATGAGAATACGCTGATATGACCATCTATAAATCCACAGTGTATCGACTTCACCTGCTTTAAATGACATTCGTAGAGAAAGCTTACAATCCTCAACCAGCAGCAGCCGAACCCTTACGCTCAATCTGGAGACCTTCATGCCTATTGGTTTAAGGAAACGAACCGAATGAAAGAAATGCTAAAATTCGCGCAATATGTAATATCGAGTGATGTAAAACAACCTTAGTTCGATCCCAACCACTGCAATAGTTTTGGAATTTAGGAATAAGACATTCCAACTTTCCGCTATTCAGGAACTTTAGCACCAAGCATCCTCTTTCGGACTTCATGGTAGGTTCTAGTCATCCACTACGAATACGTAGAGGAGCATAGAAATGGAAGTAGTTGGACGACTCGCTACTGGAAGAGCACACCATCATCTTGGGATTATTGTTAGAAATGAGTGGATAGGAAAGATTTGTCGAAGCAAGTATAGAAGTCACGCGTCAAAAACAATGTCGTTTGTCGAGCATACCCAAAATTGGCATAACGGTTAAGATACGAAGAATCGGACAAGGCACATCGATTCCAGGAAGAGACTGCGCGTTTCCTCATCAGTTGTAGATGACAATAAAAAGAGATTTAACGTTGGTGGAAGGCTCTGAATCAGAATATAGAGGGTAGGCTTTATAAGAAATTATCCTTTTCAAAGAACCAGACACCATCGTTGGAGCTTTAAAACATGTATCTGATCACCGTGAAGAAGTTATGGGGATGAAGAACTTTGATGAGTCAGATTCCTGAGTGGCAGCTGAACCTGCGATCACGACTGCTCCATGGATAACGGTTGGGAAAACGTAGGGAATGAAGTGAATGCGGAGGCACGTGTAACATGTGAGGATAAATCACTAGGTATCTAACTGCCTAGTAGTTTCCACCTAGGTAATTAGAGTAAATAGTAGTAATCATTATTTCATTTTCCTTTTTAGACCACCTCTTCACACGAGATCGCTTATTGTTCGGGTCCCAATTGTCCATGAATTCTGTTGCTACCAAAGATTTCCGATCTTTTCATGGACAAAACTAAATGCTGGTCGAATCGCTTCTCCTTAGATTCTTGGGATAGTCGTGCTTTGACGTATCCACGTAGATTGCAAGAAGTGAGTTGATCCTAAATAAGTCTCCTAGCAATTTCCCAACCACGCAGGGATGGAAGGTCTGGTTGGCACAAAGTAGGGTCGAACCAGAGCCTCGGTGAATTGGGCTATGTTCACAGTGAGTGAACGTCTTTATTAACACTGTGCTAACAGCCCCTATTAATACCATCGTTACCATAACTCTTACTATTCTTGGTATCGTTATGTTAATATGTACACTAGTGACTAAAAACGAAGAACTAACCGCGGTCACTGGAAATGAACAAATGCAGAAGACCAGTTCATCTAATAACCTCTTCTGGTAACTGATTGTTCTCAAACCAGAAGAGCTGACAGAAGAACCAGCATCCCCATTCATCTCAATCGATATTGATGCATATCACAACTACGAGATTAACAACACTAAGTAAACAACTCAACGACGATAAGAGACATCAGAATAAAAAAATGCTTTAAGCTCAGCAATGAAGCTCAGGTAACATCAACAGATTTGGGTTATCGAAGTTCGTCACACGAACACGTTTTTCAGCACCAAACGAACGACAAAAACATTGAATCAGATACAGTGCAGTGAATAACACATGAAAAAAGAGAAAAAGAAAAAAGACTCAGAGCGCCTTCTTATCATGGATCGTCATCTCCTGTTGTTCGTCTTCACTCTCATCACTGAAGTCATCAGTTAGACTATCCGTGTCAGAGTTTTCTGCTCCAGGCAGATTTCTATCGATTGCTTGTAGAAGATCTAGTGATAAGCTGTCGTAACGTCCAGACAAATATGATTCTGGAATGAGTAGAAATGATAAGAATTTAGAAGAACTGAAAAATTCTATGTTGAAAAAATTGTCCTTTTGTATCTGTGCGATGCAAACAATTCTGAAACAAATTTATTACCACGCCGAACATTGTGTGGCGGTCACTCTGCACCATACCTATATTTGCTCCTCAAAATGCATTGACATCAATGCATACAGTCCGCTCCATCTACCCAGCATGCATTATTATTGATGAATACAGCCACTGACATAATAAATAGTCATATACTACTACATATACTTGGTACTTACTTACTTGATACTTGAATGGCCAGTCCTCATTGGTTGTGCGGGCCCCAGCATAATCTCCATTTTTCGGAGATTTGCTGTTTAAGCCATTGTGGCTCCCTGGAATCCCGATGTCAGCCTGGCCAAAGTCTGCCCCAGGTTTTCACCACCACAGGCAGTCGCAGCTCTTCTAGATTAGGAGATTTGCCACCATGCGACTTTGATACCAGGACGGTGGTTGATCCTGGTATTGGCTCACTCTTCGCTAGGCTTCCTGATGAAAACGCCGGACTCCTTCTAAGCTTGGGAAATGCTGCCAGGGTAAGAATCACCCTCTGTACATCGCAGTCCGACACTCAGGAACACCTCCCAGTCACGATAAGGCGGTAAACCTTAGGGAGGCATCTCACATACATTCATGAAAAATTAAGAAAAAAGAACAAAGCGATGCTTCTCAGACGTTTTCTTCTTTCTTTTACTAGGATTATTTCCTCTAGAAATGACTTCATATCTGCTTCAATTCTAAGTGGTTTAGAATCCAAATAAAACCTTTTGTTTTCGTTAGATTTCCTCGTTATTCGTCTTCCCATATCTACCCAGGATTCACTAGTGTGATGTTATATTCTTTACATTTCTTAGTGGAATGTTAATTTTATTACTCCTACTTTTTTTCCTCATGTTCTCCTTTTAGCCTTAAATTTCTCATCTCTCGTTTAATTTTTCCATTTCTCATAAAGGTAGGAACAGCCTACCTGGCTGTGATGTGTCGAACAGCACCACGTTCATGATTTGCTTTGATCCAAGAATTTTCATACGTTTCAATAACGTGTGCGAAACCTAGAGATAAAAAATGGAGCATAATTATGGAGGGATTCTGTCTTTATTCAATTTTTTCATATTTTTTCCACTATCTAGGCATAGTGAGTGTCTTGCCGCAATCTTAAAGAAAGCTGTTAGAAATCGATAAGATTCCTATCGTGAAGAAAAGAACAGAAGAATAGGAAAAGAAAAACAACAGATAAGGAAGTGAAATTTACTTGAAGGCAATCATTTCCCACATCTTTGTTTTTTCTCTTTTTCTCATATTTGTTTTGAGTATCTCGTAATAGTTTCATTCCACTTACTAATAGTTATTGAACGCAATTATTCCGTGAAGATTATATCTATGAAAACTTGGATAGGAGTTTTTCTTTCCCACTGTTTAGTTATCCTCTTGATCATATCGATATGTAAAATTTAACTCCTATTATTATCACATGATCCATATGAGCACACCTCCGCAGAAAAAATATTTTTCCGTAATAAGTAATTGGCTCAAACCAATGAGAGGTACGACGACATTTCTGCTAGCAATACGCTGATGGCTTATCGTTGGGCAATGATGAAAGCTTCCAACGCTTGAGATGAGTCGGGGTGATTAAGTAGGACTGCGTTGTTGAGCCAAAAAGTACCGATATGGTGCGATTGCGTTGTACAAACAGAGACCTTCGCACCGGATACCAGAGCCCTCACCGAATCCGTCCCTAGCTTAGACATCAAAATAAGGTGAGCCGAATCCCCAGTAAGGGTGTTCCTTTTGGTGAGTTAATTAAATAAATAAGTAATAATTGAGTAAAATTACAGCAAATGCACGTGAAACCATGCGAATGACAAAGAAATCCATGTGGTTATCACCTTATTGAAATGCGATTCTTCTGCGGTACTGGAGCCAAATCCAACAATGACGAATTTCAGCGCATCAAAGTTAGCCTTTCTCTTTTGCTTTGCATCCGCAGCAACGTCTTCTAACCAATCCAGAAACCATTCAGCACTAATCGGAGCCGCGCCTGCAGTCAGGGTCTCGACGACAAACACACAAAAACCCTGAATGGAAGCATTTATACAGAGAATGGCCTTTACTACGTTTTGATAGTATACATTAGATGAAAAAAATGATACTGAGAAAAACTCGTAAGGAAGAAATTTCTTCTTGTTATTACATGCTGATAAAAGGAAATGGGTCATATGGGACAAAGCTCTCGACAATGATCAATCCTTGAGGGATGCGCCATGCATTTGAGTTCATTAAGAATCATTAGAGATGACAAAATGCATATCTGGCCTATACATTGATTCAGGGTGGCTTCCGATATATCGAATCAGTCCTGATATCCTCCCAGACAGGTCTGGTACCAATTTACTGCCGACCTCGGACGGATGGAAGGCTTGGTGAGCCTTAGGCCTGAGGATCGAGCCTATTGCAGGGCATTTCTAACCACTGCGCTACACGTGCCCTCATGTTGGTAAAGCAGCCAACTGACAACCTTTAGTGGGGTATTGTTTGCAGAACTCATTGAGCAACATGTAGCTACCATAATGATCTTGTAAACGTCTCCAATTCTTGCGCTCTCCATGTGCGCTATACAAGGGCTGCGATTGGTTTATCAACTCATTGCCTTGCCATTTCATACTAAACCATTCACCGAGTGTCGGTGCTTTTAGTAACTCTTCTTGATTGAACTGTATTTACATGATATGCTATCGACATCTTGCCTGGTCAATATATTGCATATGGTCTTCCTCATTGATGATATGTTTACCCCATGATGGCTACCTCTGTAAAAAGAGAATCGACCACTATCACATTATTGTTAGTTAACTCTATCTAGAGGTTAATTTACTCACGTTCACCATCAGCAAACTCTTCATTCGTCGCTGAAGAACACGCAGAACAACGCGCTTTTGGTGTGATGATATTTTCTATTGCGTTTTGCGTCAAGGTGATATGGGTAATTGAGAGGACTCTGCCATTGGATAAGTTTAATCTTGGTTACGTATCCGCGTTGAAATAGTAAACACCTTCTCAGTCTGGATCATGTTGATCGGTGGCGGATGAACCGTAGCTTGCAAATGGAAATTTGCACCCAGGAACACCTCGCCACCCACGATGCTACAGTAATCCATTGCGAGGTGCGAGAACTTGTAATAAGATCTTCTTGAAAGAGACGGTTTTCATATGCATTAAAGCAATACTTAGAGCAAGATACACAATTACATTTGTGGAGCCTTGCTAATAAGACTTATTTAATAAGACTAATAATTAATAAGACTTAGGTAAAGGCACTCGGCTTTTGTATCCCTGACGAGCTGAAATAAGGTTGTCTTACGAGAATCTGTCGATCGTGGTTCTTTCATCTGTGAGTTTCAACTTTCTCAATGTCTAAAAGTTCATGTTGCATTATTAGGAGCATTCACATTATTCCTTATCGACGCAATAGTAATACTTTTCATTGCACATCTTTTTACCCGGTTCTGTTATGTTTCCTCTTTTATATGGCTAGAAGTGGTTCTGTACCGTTTTCCCAAAATATTCTTCATCATTTCCCCAACAAAAGAAGACCAGTTGATAGCAGTAAAACTCACAACGTCTTCATTTCAGCTGCTAATCTAGTTATGCACCACTACGGCAGAAGATGAAAATCACTTGATGTCGTTGTGAACAAGACGATCACGATGAAATGCAAGGCGTTTCTATACCCCTAATTCGATTTGATGGCAGGTAGACAACCACTGTTGACCATTCTATGTGTTCATCGGACGGCAACCGTTTTTTTTTTGCTAAGAGTGCAGTTTTGTTGTGGGTGACTGAAACCTTAAAACTTCGCTCAGGTGTTGAATGCAATGATTGTGATCAAAATGACCTCACAGGATTCTGATAAAGGAGGAATTCATCGAGACTTATTAAGTACGTCTATGTTGATAATACAACGTTTATTCTGGGAATGAAGGGAAAGTACTTGCCGTGTCAATGCCGTTCTTAGGGACAAATCCTCCAATAACGAATATAAATAGTTAACTTTCCCAAGATCGACTTTCTGTTAACCTCGGCATTGATTGATAATTCGATGTTTTTATTCAACAAGCAGACACGAGGTTGTTATTATAGGATTTATTAGATTTATTAGGAGACAATAGCTGACGTTTCGGCGGGTTCGCCTTTTTCAGAGCCGTTTATTTGTTGTAAGTATTTAAGTTAGTTGCTGGATAGCAGCCGCACAGAGCAATGCATGGGCGATAACTGTTTGCCGAAACGTCAGCTATTGTATCTTAATAAATTCTATAATAACAACCTCGTGTCTGCTTATTGAAAGAAAACATCTAATTAACTTTCGTTATCGACTAACCTTAAAATGTATGAAATCCTTAGTTTTTAAGTTCTCCACTGGCCATAACTTTGGTGGATTAATGAGTTCTGCACTCAGTGTCGATTGTAAATGTGTTAAAAATCGTTGTGCAGGACTGTCTTCAGTGCACAATGAAATGACGGCAACTTCAGAACGCGCTGCTTCGTCGGCTAGCCGTTCACTGTCCCTTTTCTGGAAGAAAAAACGTATGGGAGACTGGCAGGTGATTTCGAAAAAACCTGATTAAAAATTGAAAGGACACTGCATAAAAATGGTATATGTGATTACTGCGATAGAGCAACGTCTTGTCTATGAACCTATAGAGTTCAGAATTCCTGAAATACTCTAGTGATCGAGGAATTCCTGTCAATCGTCGAAACAGCAGCTTTACTGCGAAAGGCTTTAAAGTTTATTGAAACCTTGTAGAAACTAGGAAAAAAGGATGTTCTGGAACGGACCTTTACATAGTTCATGTAGATGGAATGGATTTTGTGGTAGACAACATACACAACGGCAGGAAGAAGTACGCCAAGAATGGCAGTGAAATACAATAAAATCTCATCCTAAAACGGATTAACGTGATTAAATAGTGATTATAGAAATTCCTATCGATTTTCCATACCTTCTCCAACAGCTCTTCATACCATTTCTTTGGTGGTTTCGGCTTCACTTCAGGACGAACTGGTGGATGAAATGACATCTTTAAAAGACTTAGGGCTATTCGAAATAGAAAACCCACAAATTCCTAATAGAACTTAATCGTGCAGATGTTTCCAATAGATAATATTCGCGTCATCTCTTCCTGAAACCTTAAGGTTGCTGCTCAGATTTAGCAACTGCTAGGCAAACGAGCAAATAGTTCAATAATAGTAAGCGATTCATTTTCTGACTTGAGGTTTCTACACTTTCCTCACTGTCAGAAGCAGAAATGTGGCATAGTGGTTTCGAAATATGACTTTACTCTTTCACACTTCGTCCTAAAAACCACAAACCGCAACTCACTCGAGATAAATAGACCACGGAACCCGTAAATAATTTCGAAAAATCCTAACTTATTATTTTCTGCCTACTCTTTTTAATGGCAGGGTATATTGCGAAATATAACTTCAATGATGCTGAGATATTTGCAAAACTCCGGACCGCAAGTGTCTGCGGTGGGGAGCGAACGCACTATTGTCCTTTCCGGCGAGTAGCGCGTTCACCAGCACACCATGCGAGTCCTTCGTTTCGCCTGTCTCTCAGCTAGTTCTGTCGATCTTTGCCACAGCAATCACCCGTCAGGCGAATTGTTCCCCACCGCAGACAGCTGCGGTCCGTTTCACCTGTCTCTCAGCTAGTTCTATCGAACCTTGCCATAGCTAGAGTACTAGCTGAGAGAAAGGCGAAACGAAGAACCCGCATGGTGTGGTGGTGAGCGCGTTACCTCCCGGAAAGGAAAATAGCGCTTTCGTTCTTTACCGCATACACCCGCGGTTCGGAGTTTTGCAAATATCTCAGCATAATTGGAGCTAAATTTCGAAAAACCTCCATTTCCTGGCCGTTAGACTCAACGTTAACGGAAAAATATCGTTCTTCTCAGTTTTGTTCGCACTTTTGCTGAGCAAACGCGAGGTGTTATTATTCTTTGTTCACGATTAAGCTGACGTTTCGGCGAATTTCGCCTTCTTCAGAGCCGCTTTCTATGAGGTCTCCACTAAGTATGTCACGTAGAGACCAACCGCACAGAAATCACGTGGAGGTATAATGTAATACTGTAATGTAATACTGTAATGTATATGTGTATAAGCTGATTATACTTCCACGTGATTTCTGTGCGGTTGGTCTCTACGTGACATACTTAGTGGAGACCTCATAAAAAGCGGCTCTGAAGAAGGCGAAATTCGCCGAAACGTCAGTTTAATCGTGAACAAAGAATAATAACACCTCGCGTTTGCTCAGCAAAAGTGCGAACAAAATCACTTGATCAATGCCGAGGTTAGTAGAAAGTCGGTCGTGGCAGTTCTTCTCAGTTACTAGGTTTCACTAGAATACTGGTTAACAACAGTTTGACCTGCCACCTGTTGGGTGAAAAAAGGGAAACCCGCTTTCACTTTTCAAAGGTTGCTTGGACGGAATTAGATGTTTATTAGTATGATAAAGCCATGATCTGCCTCCAAACGATTTTTTAAACAACAGAGAGTCCGGGAGACAAACACTCAATGATGAAACAAGGATTTTTTCACCTAACCTCGTGTGTCGAGAACAAGAACGTATTCTAGAAATGCTAACTTGTTTGAAACAGACTTACTACAGCAACTTCAAATAATAGTATGTCTTTAGTACTTACATTTAATACTTTAATACTCGAAAATCAAGGGCAGAATTAAGCGCAGACTGGTGTGGTCCACTTCACAAAGAACAATTCGGAACGAACAAACGTATTTTCAGTAGAGTTTACGATGGCCAGGTGTATTGCAATGCACAGCTTCTAAACGAAACGTCAAAATTACCAGACCTCATCATATACTAAGTCTACCGCCACACTAGACGACAGAGAAAGAAGCAAAAAAGCTAGCTTGAGCTTACAAAAATCGCCAGAAGTGATGCTAATCTTACTTAGAAGTGGCTATCGGCAAGAACGGCCTCAGAAGTATAGTGAACTGCCGGATACTGCAATAGAAAAGTACCAAATCTCCTCTATTCCCACCAACGTACTCAGTTGCGCCTGCGCAAATTTTGAGAGTATTTCAGGCCATATTTTGTCTCCGCAATATTATTATCGTCAACAATATCACAATATGACATTTCCATAACATTTCACTTGAGTGAAAAAAAAAGAGAAATTCCTGAGATTAAGCGATCGGTCGATCGTGGACGATTTACAGACCAAATGCAACGTCAAATATGGTGTCTCTAGTTGAACAACCAACGCAGACTGAGAATCCCCAGAAACTTGACATAATGTTGTCATTTAGTGTAAGTGATTATTGATTTAGTGTCATTAAGTGTAAGATTGAAGCGATTTTGGAGCCCTCTCTCATCATAAATGGCTCTCAACATTTATGATGATTATGTTCGCTGTTTGGTCATGAAATGAGGAAGATGATGCTGAGATGTGGTCCGAAGCTCATCTGAGATCCTCAATTTTGCTCACATCTCAGCATCTTTTCGCTTGAAAAAAGTATTAAACGGCTTACATATTTTATAAGCAGACAACGAACATAAAGGATAAAGGATAGAGGAGAGAGTTCCTAGCGTTGATCAATTTCTGACGGATGAGTCACGCGTTCGACTTCATTAAATATCACTGGAGGTGATTGAATGCATATCTGGCCTTTACAATGACTCGCGGTAGCCTACCGATGTATTAAGCAAGTGCTGCTATCCTCCCAGATAAGTTTGGTACCAATTTGCCTACCCCGGAGGAATGGAACGCTTGGTGAGCCATGGACGCGGGGATCGATTCCACGTGTATGTCACAACGGTGCCTCCAACTACTGCGCCACACGCGCACCGACAACGAACTATCACGAATGTTGGGAGTAACTTGTGAAGACATTGGCTGGAGCCTCTAAAATCGCCTCAATATTTCCACTTCCACTAAATGACATCAATACGCCGAGTTTCTGGCGTTTCTGAGCCTGCCTTGGTTGTTCAACCAGAAATGCAATACCTGATATGTTACTTGACCTGTATCATCGATGATCGGTCGGTCATTTAATTCCGTAAATTGCTGTCACCAAAAAAATGTTCTTAAGCAGTAGATGAGCGGGAAACCAGAGTAATCGCTCCACTTCGCAACGGTTTTCCAGCTGTTTAGCGTGAAGACCTACCTGCAATCACCTCACAACTCACTCAAAATTCTGGGAAAAAAAACCATTCTTGTTCTCAAGTCGACTAAGAGACCATGTGGCATATCATGTCATCTATTCATGGACCAGTGAACAATGTAATATAATCTCCTCCCCCTCCCTCTCCACTCCCCACGAGCCACCACCCAACTCACCATGGGCTCCGCCCACTTGCCCGCCTCAGAAAAGTCAGTAGTGATCACCACTTGCTTATATGACCAGTATAAAAGAACAACGGATGGCTAACTAAGCGATCATTCTCCGCGTTCTCATCTACTATTTTCGCCCATCATCCCTCTTACTTTTCAGACTGTAATCGAAATAGATTACTGGATGCCAATTAGCAAACCGCTCTTCTAGTTGTGAACGTCATCTCGTAGATGACCGTACCACCACTCTGTAGTAATCACTGTTGCAATGTTTATGACATACTTTAGTTCTACACTTCGTTGTTCTTTGTATCGTGTTGATGCACATAATATCGATACAGGTCTTAGTTACCTAAGTTTGAGTTTAAAGTAAAAACTCTGAAGACAGCAACCAAAAGATCCGCGCAACAAATCGAGTAGCGCTCCACTCAAAGAAGCAAATTAATCTTCAGCATCTTCATTTAGAACACGACGTCGTGCGCTCAACAAACAACTATGGACCAATTTTTGTTTTTCGACTATTACTCACAGCTCCTCAAATGTTAAAGAGTAACACCTACATACTACACAAATTCCACTCAGCCGACATCACGACACAAATCCACCTCTGAAGTTGAGCACACACACGGCAACGTCTTGTCACCTAACTTGTCCCTGAACTATCCCTCTCATTAAAATCACAATGTTATACCTTTTTATTTTCTGCCTACTATAATTTCGCGGCAGGGTACTACGCGAAATACAACCACAACGTTGCTGAGATAACCACAATGTTGCTGAGATATTTGCAAAACTCTGGACCGCAGGTGTCTATGGTGGGGAACGAACGCGCTATTATCCTTTCCGGGGAGTAACGCGTTCACCACCACACCATGCGGGTCCTTTGTTTCGCACGTCTCCCAGCTATTTCTATCGATCTTTTTTTTTTTTTTTTGATTTCAACTACAGCCATAGCTTAACTGGGTTCTATGCCGATTTGCGCTCCCCAGATCAACCCCGCTGACGGGTGATTGCTGTGGCAAAAAGATCGATAGAAATAGCTGGGAGACGTGCGAAACAAAGGACCCGCATGGTGTGGTGGTGAACGCGTTACTCCCCGGAAAGGATAATAGCGCGTTCGTTCCCCACCATAGACACCTGCGGTCCAGAGTTTTGCAAATATCTCAGCAACATTGTGGTTGTATTTCGCTTAGTAACCTGCCATGAAAATTATAGAAGGCAGAAAACAAAACGTTAAAACGTTGCTGAGATATTTGCAAAACTCTGGACCGCACGTGTCTATGGTGGAGAACGAACGCCCTATTGTCCTTTCCGGGGAGTAACGCGTTCAGCCGCATCTTAACTGGGTTCTATGCCGATTTAGGCGCCCCAGATCAATCCCGCTGATGGGTGATTGCTGTGGCAAAGATCGATAGAAATAGCTGAGAGACAGGCGAAACAAAGAACTCGCATGGTGTGGTGGTGAACGCGTTACACCCCGGAAAGGACAATAGCACGTTCGTTCCCCACCATAGACACCTGCGGTCCAGAGTTTTTCAAATATCTCAGCAACGTTGTGGTTGTATTATCCCTCTCATTATTCAAAAAACAGATAAAGCGTAAAGCGTCCGCCTTTACTCAGTCTGTGAAAGGATGCACCAAACATTCGAAATCATCAAGTATCGTCAGAGATGACTGAATGCAAATGTGGTCTACACTACAGCTCGCGAAGGTTCAGCGTTGTATCAAGTCGCTAATGCTTTCGTTCCAGACAAATTTGTCACAAAGTTGCTGACCTCGCAAGGATGGAGTGCTTGGTGCGTCATGGTAGTGTGGTCGAACCGGTGACCATGTGTGTATTGCAGGGCACCTCCAATCAATGACCTAACTGTACGCACCCATTTCAAATCACTGGACTATTACGGAATAGTGGCTTATCGTTCACTATGATATTTGTTGCAATAGCTGCAGCCACTACAACGCTCTCGAAGTATTGGACATGCCAACAAGGAGAGAAGCCCACAGATATTTATGTCACAGCCGGTTTTACACACGAACCCTACCATCTTCATGTATGATGGGTTATCCCACGACGGAACATATGGGAAAGCCGGAATTGGTACGAGACGTGAGCATGGCTTAACTAAGGGTCCAAATAGGCATTTACACTTAAAAATAGCGTTCCATACGTGGATTATCGTGGCATTCATTAATTTCTGTATGAACATCGTGAACGGTCTTCAAACCGCCCCATTTTCTTCGACGAAGTGGCACACACCCCAAAATCCGAATTTCTCAATCCAACTATAATTATTCAAATAAGCATAGGAAAAGGTCCAACTCCAAGAAAGAGGTAGGTTATGATGATAGCTGGGATTAAGATGATCTATTCCATCGGGACAACATGAAATCCAAAAGTTCGGAGAGTGCTCACGTTGATACTCATAGATCACAACATATCCACACACTAAATTCATGCTTTATTTTCAGAAACAAACACAAACACGCCTACATAACACTACACTAGATCAAAGCTCTCGGCATTGATCAATTCCCGAGGGGTACGCCATGTATTCGATTTCACTAAGCATCGCAAGAAATGACGGAATGCATGTTCGGGCTTTACAATGGCCCACTGTGGCCTAGCGATGTATTGAGCCAGTATCTATCCTCCCAGATAAGTCTGGCATCAATTTACCAACTCCGGAGAGATGGAAGACTTGATTAACCTGGAGGCGTCGGGATCGATCCCATGTGTATTGCAGGGGCCTCCGACCACTGCGCCACACGCGCACACTATAGTAGACAACCAAATAAATCCATGCTATAAAAAATACAAACATACAAACACACCCTTCTAGTAATACGTGAGACAACTAGATAAAATAACTACGTCCTACAAGTATAATAATATAAAACACCCATGATTAATAGCTCTTGAACAAGGGAAAGGAAACGATCTAGCAGATCGGCGGTTCAGCAAACCCAATCCAAAAATACTTACATTTCACATCAAAAACGTCTTTATCACTAACTGCTAATTAAAACAGGATATGAACTAGATATGAACATATGAAAACGACCACTTTAGAAAAGCTGATGGTAAAAAACCGGGTAAACAAAATAAAATCTAAATAAATATCTTGAAATTTCCCACAAGCTCATAGAAACACAACGTTCAACGTAATTCAATCAGCGATTCGTTGTTTTCTTAATAAGCACACATGAGGTTAATACTCTTACTATACTATCTATACTTTCCATTAATAAGACCTGACACTTCGGCGAATTCCGCCTTCTTCAGAGCCTGCAAAGCCCAAGTAGACTCCAATCTAGTCAGCCAAACACCTCCATAACCCCAACAAAAAAATCACGAAACCTATATTTCAAACGCAATGTAGGCAAATCTCAATCAGCCAATGCCCTCATAATTAAGGTTCTTAGGACTATAGTGACCCTCTAAATAGTTCATATGCGAAGAAAACAACAACAGCACTTAGCTATTGCTACAACTCTGGAAACCACCTTATTCCTATATTATATTAACGAGCAAAAGTACGGTCACTGAGATCGCAACATACTCTATAAGAATGACCTTGTGTTAACAATAACAATTACACCATGTTTAACAAATACGGCCGTGCACATTGAAAGAGGTCAATGTCGGGATCAAGTGATCTGCCAAGTCCTTCGAGTACCATTACGGAAAGCACGACAGATGTAAACGATGAATCCAGGTAGACGTTATAGGCTGCCACAAGGGAGAACAACTCCGATAAAAGTGTCGAGATGTTCATCTGAAAACCGAAATTTATACAGGAAAGCTTAACTTGGAACAAAACGACATTAAGTCTAATACGTAAAAAATTTCTCTGGCTTCTCTGAACCTACACGTTAACAAATTAGAAACTTCGAACCACACAATTTGATAAACGAAAGGATCTAGCAATAACTAAAATTCTGTTTACCTTTAAGTATATTTTGCTTGATGGAAAATGTATCCACTAACCTTCCTAAGCGATCGCTCTTTCATCGCTCTAGCAACAAGGCGATCCACTTGCATACAAAATTCATGCGGGTTGGAACAGTTTCTCCTGTTCTCGGCATGAGCAAGTAGCATTTCCCCGGCCTTGTAACCCTAGAAATTTTTCAAGCAGTGTTTCTTTTAGTGAGCTGAGAGGTGAAACGAAAGAGCCGCATGGTGTGTTGGTGAGCGCGTTACTCCCCGGGAAGGGTGATAGCGTGTTCGTTCCCCACCGCAGACACCTGCAGTCCGGAGTTTTGCAAATATCTCAGCATAAGGCAGTAAATAATAAGTTAAAAGTGTTTTTTCAGCTGAAGTAGAAAGGAAGCTCAACGAAAACAAGAAAGAAACAGAGAACAAAAGTGAATAACAGCTCTCTCGAGATCTTATGAATATAAAGGAAGAAAAAAGAAAAAATGAGAAAAAGTAAAGCGCGAATGGCGAAAACAAGGGTTGTTGAACTTCAAAATTCAACATAAATTTTTATACGTAAATGACCCAGAATGAAATTGTAAACAGAAACGATAACGCTGCTGAACGCACCTGCTTATCGATGATCGCTCTAAACAATGCCTTCAAACTTCGCAGACAATTCTCTGTTTCTGAAAAGACGATACCGGTGTCAAGCATGATCAATGTTGGTTCGTCAGCCAATTCCGGAGAATCAGTGAATCGAACGAGAGCAGACGCTCTCCAACCAATCAAATCTCGGAACAGCTCCAACTAAAGAAAAGCGGTTAATCATTTCCGTATTTTATATATGAAGTGTTCACATCCTAAATAAAACCAAACCAGTTGCACAAATTAGCAACTTGTATGTCTCTCAATTCAACTATACTAAACAGCATCTTCATAGACTAATTGCGACCAATTGTATATAAGAACGCAGCCGACACCTCACCATGGATGGGAGGATTTTCTGGGCGTCGAGAAACGATGAACATCACAAAGGACTGAATCACATGCAAAAGGTAACTAGTTTATTACATCAAACAGATCCCTTCGAACGGTTGACCGCCTCATTGTGACTAGGAGGTGTTCCTAGGTGTCGGGCTGCAATGTACAGCGGTGATATTTATCTCCCAGCAAGGCCACCCAATCTGACGAGTCCAACATTCCCATCACGAAGCCTAACTAAAAGTAAAAAAAAACCAGGATCCACCACATAGTGTCAAACCACTCGCTTGGTGGCAAATCTCCCTCTAATCCACAAGGACTGCGACTGTCGGCCGTGGTGACGACCTGAACAGATTTTGGCTAGGCTAACCTCGCGACTCCAGTAAATCACAATGACTAAACCAGCAAAACTTCGAAAGAACGGAAATTATGCTGGGGCCAGCACAACCAATGAATATGGGGCATCCAAGTATCCAAGTATATATAAATAAAATGCATATGTACCTTAGTGCAAAGCATAAAGTAAAACCTACACCGCGCCTGAATAAAGTCTCATTCCGTGGAGCGACATGTACACCAGACAATCGTTCGTTGTCTCTGTTGAGTCTGAACAGAAAAAAGGTAGAGCTTAGCAATGGACCAAAAAAATAAGGGAAACGAGTTTTGGTGGCATAAATGCTCAAACTAATTGATTGATTATTGAAATTAATGCTAGGAAGCATATCGATCAAGATCATATAGAGATTTCCCTATTTTCGCTACTGCAAGAGAGGAACATTAGGCAAAACAACCCTAGTTCAAATTTTTGAATACCGGATCAAAATATTTCCCGGATGTAGATCACCGTGCACGAAGTTGTCAACGAATATCATTTTCAGTAGCGCTCTTGCACCCAGTAAGGCGATTCGTTTTCGCACTAAGAGCGAAAGAAAAGGAACCAACTAAAATACCATAAAATCATCCATTGACATCAACTTTCTGTAAGACCTTTAATCACGGAAAATTACACTACCTCTGAGTCCTTTTCCTCGGATACAAGGCGGTTAATGCATATCCCATCCTCAAATGTTTCTAATAACACATCTTTTGTGTAGCCAATAACAAGAGGAAACTTGATGCCGGTCTTCTTATGATCGAAATTCTTGGAAAACCTCTGAAACACTATAAATTATGTTCACATTTACGATGAGCAGTACTCAAAGTTTCTTAACATGGGGAATTGACACTCACAACTTAACATTGTTTCCATGACAACTTTAGGTAACAAAGTCTTTATTGAATATATTTACTTAGTCCCCATGATCGACTTTCTATTAACCTCTGCAGTGGAATATGAATGCGTCGTTTTCTTGTTCAGCAATCGCGAGGTTTTTAAACAGCATACATTTACTTCATAGAGAAAAACAATACAATACAACACTAGCTGACGTTTCGGCAGTATCGCCTTCTTCAGAGCTTGGAAGGGTTTACTGATATACAATCTACTAGGCCAACCGCTTCAATACCACTTACAAAGAGACGAAAAACTCTATGGCAATTACATGATCAACAGTTTCTCGAAATACTCACCGCTTTTTAGGTGACTTCCAATGAGGAAGATCAGAACAGCTGATTATAGTCGCATATGGTTGATGACTGCACCATCCACATCAGAAATTGATGCGAACATACGGGGTCAGATCGCCTCCCGGCATTCATCCCTGCTATTCATTGTAAGGTTTTCGCCATTTTGTTTTAGTCTCCTGTGCAAGGATATTGACTTTTACATCAAAATAGTCCCGCTGTGCTTTTGCATCCTATGCGTACCTAGTGGGGTAGTTCGTCTTACTTTTCGTTTGCCATCTAGATGTTCTTTGTTCTCTTTACTACGTACTTCTTCGATGCTCTTAAAAGCTCCCCAAGCCGCCCGTTTCCTTTTGCTCAACTCTGGAGCTAAGTCGTTCAACATGTTGATTCCCGACCTAGATAGACATAACTGGAGCATTCGGAGATATTCGTTCCGTTGAGCGTGAATGAAGCATACGAAACCAACCTGTTCTTCATGAACATCGTTTTTGTGAGTTTTAATCGAAGACGAATCTACAGGCTTTATCAAAGTCCACCAGCATTCGTTCCGCTTGGCTAATGTTTAGTATTGTGAGGACGGAGTCATCAGCAAAGCGAAGATTATATAGTTCCCGACCATCGGTTTTCACTCCCATATTATCCCATTCCAATGTTCGCATGACCTTCTGGAGAGTGGCAATAAATAATTTTGGCGAGATGGCATCGCCTTGCCTAACTCCTCTTTTGACGTCAATGTTAATATCGTTGCGGAGTGGTGATACCCTGGTTATGAAATTTTTGTATAGCTTACGAAGAATCTTTATGTACTGAGTAGACACTCCTTGACTATCAATGACTTCCAAGGATGCTTCTATCTGAATTGAGTTAAATATATTCTTTAACTCGATGACAGTGAGGTAGAGCGGTCTTTCGTATTCTCGCGATACTTCAAAGAGCCTTGTTATCATGTGGATATGGTCCATCATACTAAATCCTTTTCGAAATTCTGCTTGCTCACATGGTTGCCCTTCGTCCATTGTTCTGTTAGTCCTGTTTAGGATAACTCAAGGTTTCAAAATAATGTCGCTGATGAGTGGTCAAGCAGTATGGTGCCCATTGATCTCTGAATCTTTAACGACAGTTAGTCTGGCATGAAGTATTCATGGCTGGTGTTCGGGAACTGATTGAGAAGGGGACAATCAGGTATCAACAACAGAGAATAGTCGTAGGGAATAACTACTATTGAACAGATGAGAACATTTCTCGATTTAAGCCTTTAGGTGGAAATTCTTAGAAAGTATCGCAGTTGAAAGACTGTTGTAGAAGCAGTCCAGCCTTTGAAAAAATCCTAGTCGGTCCATTGTTTCGAAAAGAAGCATTTTAAATGCTTTAGGTTTATCGTTATTTCGCAGACAATGAAACCCACTGAAAGGAAATAGCTTGTGCGAGATCGGTTGCCATTTAGGTGTTCTTTTATACGGATACACAAAGGTCTGCCCGTTTGGCCAATATATTCATCTCCACAATTATTACAAGAGATCAGGTATATCGTACCTGAACTCATGCAATCACCGTCCCTTCCGTAAGGGCAAATTACGCAATTTGTTGTTTCCCATAGACGGTCATACAGGCGGTTACGAACTAATTGACGACGTAGAATAGCCGGTGGTATTTCAACTATCGCTACCGATTCCTCTAAACCTGCCCTTCCTAAGCATCGTTTTATAGTTACGCTTACTTCATCGCTTATAAAAAGCAACATAAACGGGACTTTCTTTTGGCCAAGTGTTTCGCGTGGGCGCGTCGCTCTCCTTATAAACTTATCTCGTGAGGCTACTATTTCGTAGCCATTGGAGATGGCTATTTGCCAATTTCTCACAATCACTCTCTTTGTGTGCGAAGGGTGGGAAAAAAGGAAATGAACGAGGATGTTCCTGTTACTTGGCTTTCGGTACCACTTGCAGTCTGAGTACATAAAGTTCACCCGGGAGAAACCGAGAAAAAGCTGGCTTCCGTTTTTGAACGTTCAAATAAACCTATCCAGTAGGGGCTACTTGACAAAGTGGTTCCGAAAACCAAGTAACAAGAACATCCTTGTTCATTTCCTTTCTTCCCACCCTTCACACAGAAAGAGGGCCATTGTGAGAAATGTGTTTAAAACAGCCACCTCTGTGTGCACTACCAGGGAACTAAAAGAAGAATCACGCGACTTGGTTCGGTAAATAGCCATCTCTAATGGCTACGAAATAGTAACCCCACGAGATAAGTTTAGAAGGAGAGCGACGCGCCCACACGAAACACTTGACCAAAAGAAAGCCCGTTTATGTTGCCTTTTATAAGCGATGAAGTAAGCGTAGCTATAAAACGATGCTTAAGAAGGGCAGGTCTAGAGGAATCGGTAGCGATAGTTGAAATACCACCGGCTACTCTTCGTCATCAATTAGTTCGTAACCGCCTGTATGACCGTCTATGGGAAACAACAAATTGCGTAATTTGCTCTTACAGCAGGGACGGTGATTGCAAGAGTTCAGGTACAGTAATACCTGATTTCTTGTAATAATTGCGGAGATGAATATATTGGCGAAACGGGTAGATCTTTGTGTATCCGTATAAAAGAACACCTAGATGGCAAACGAAAACTAAGACGAAGCACCCCACTAGGCACGCATAGGATACAAAAGCATAGCGGAGACGATTTCGAAGTAAAAGTCAATATCCCTGCACAGGAGACTAAAACACCAGCGTGAAAACTTCTTGAGGCTTTTTGGATAAATGGCGAAAACCCTACAATGAATATCAGGGATGAATGCCCAGTAGTTATACACGACCTCACCCTGTATGGTCGTATCAGTTTCTAATGTGGGATGGTGCAGTCATCAACCATATGCGACTATAATCAGCTGTTCTAAACACTCTCATTGGAAGTCACGTAAAAAGCGGTGAGTTTTTTTGAGAAGCTGTTGATCATGTAATTACCATAGAGTTTCTCGTCTTTTTGCAAAAGTTATTGAAGCGTTTGGCCTAGCAGATTGTATATCAGTATGCCCTTCCAGGCTCTGAAGAAGCGATACTTCAGAAACGTCAGCTAGTGTTGTATTGTATTTTGTTTCTCTATGGAAGTAAATGTATGCTGTTTAAAAACCTTCCCATTGCTGAACAAGAAAACGACGCATTTATATTTACTTACTTTGATACTCGGATGGCTCGCGTTCACTGGCTGCGTGGGCCCTAGCATAATTTCCATTTTTTCGGAGTTTTGCTGGTTTAGCAATTTTGGTTCCGCTGCCCCCGTCACCACTGCAGGTAGTCGATGCCCTTGTGGGTTAGAGTGAGATTTGCCACCATGCGACTACTTTGATACCAGCACCGTGCTGGATCCTGGTGCTGCCTTACTTTTAGCTGGTCTTCCTGATGGAAACGCCGGACTCCTCAGTTTAGGAGGCCTTGCCGGATGGATAAATCCCCCGGTGTATATCGCAGCACGACAACAAAGAACATTTCTCAGCCGCGATGAGGCGTTAAGCCGTTCAGGCAGACTTTTACATTATAAAAGGCAATAGGGCATATTTTTCAACATCTCTCAAACGAAAAAGCTAGTGTTTGCGTTGTTTAACCGAAACCTACAGTGTTTTTTTAACATACCAACAACGCTCTGGCCTCGTATCTAAGGTCGACTTGACGACGCAGGACAACTTCAAACTGAGACAATGCCGACAACGGTTCCATATATTCCAGGGATGGGACAACCTGCATATATTCCAGTGATGAGAGCAAAAAAAAAACTTTAATTGGGAAAATCTTCAGATTTCTAGTGTTTAACGCTAGAAGGCACCTTCATTAATAGAGTTATAGCATTTCGTAGTATCGACAGATCTAAATTGATTTCGTCCTCAACACCGGGTTCTATAACCTAAAAAAAAATGTAGGGTACAGGTAGGTCTACGGAACACTAAACCATAATCTGCTGAAAAAAGATCTAAAACATAGCGCTTACTTTGATAACAACATCTCGTTTTTCACAACCTGCCAATTGTGGATAGGTTCTTCCTGTGACTGCCTCTAACGACGACACATTCACTGTTGCTTTGTAAATCGGAAATAGGAAAATTAGGTACGAGAACTGGCAAACAAGTATGGAAGAAACTAAGAACAACGCTAGATCATGTTAAAAACAAAATCTAAAATGTACTAGCACAGACACAAAGGCGCCCAATTTGTCGTGGATGTGCATGAAACTCAATGCATACGGCATATTTTGCCTTCAAAAATGATCACACTTATTTTTTTAACTTTCGCTCTGTAACAAGATGTCGCTTTCTCTACGCACATCTCCGCGCAATTCTATGTTTCATTCAAGAACACCTAGAATATTTCTCTATAATTAAAAAGCCTCATCCACAATTCAACAACGAAGTTATCTATATACTTTAATCGGTCTCATCTCAGATATTGACTACAGCTAAACACATCCAAATCTTCTATTTTCACCCATAATTGAACAATCAAAGATCCATACATAGTTTAGTAGCATATCATAACGCGTATTTTGTATGGGTCTAAATGTTTTGGTACACATCATTACTTTTTTGAACAATGGTCTCTCTCAAGACACAAATAAAATCGCACAATACATGATTAAGTGCAAAAAGGCAATTTTCTCGGAATTTGTCCGACCCAACATCTGTGCTGGATTGCAACAGAAATCCCTCTGCATTAGTATAAACAGCCAGAAAGAAAATGTATTACAGCAATATAAAGTATATGTTAAGACGCCTAAACATAGCAAATTGAAACCACAATAATGCTGATATAGTTGCAAAACTTGGACCCCGGACCAGATCGAACCATGATTACCCTTTTCGGTGGCTCGTGTATTGTATACTGCACCACTGAGACCCTTGCTTTGCGTTTCTCTCAGATAGTTTTCAACGTAATGCTTCCAACAGCAATCTCCCATCAAAGGGAATAATCTGAGAAGCACAAATCGGCATTGAACTCAGTTAAGCTGAAGCTGTAGTTGAAATCACAATGTCAATCTTTTATTTGTTACCTACTATAATAACTTAGGCTGAAATGGAAGCATAGACCACAATCACCTGAGAGATGCATCCGGAACCAATCGAATACGGTTCGATATAAAGAAATACATCCTTTTTGTAATTCTTAGCAAATCCTTCACCGAACAATTCATCAAAAACTCGATCACATTCACGGAAACGTTGTTGCCTCCTAGACTTCGTATGCAGTATCGACATCTTTAAAAGGACACCATTATATATACGTATATGCATATTGTTTTTATTTTATTTTTTATCACGCGCCTTCATGTCTACTGTGCGGATCCAGCACTTTTCACATTCGATTCGTTTCCTTGCATTCATTATCGACGAAGACCTTCCAACCTTTACGTGTGGTTTTGATTGCTGTTCGAGGATTTTCATTTCATCTTGAACGTCGTAGAATGCTGGTTCAGCTAATCTCCCTGAAATCCTGAGATAGCCGGGCTTGAACGTTCCCAATTGGATTGCAGGGAGTGATTTTTTCCCCAGAAAAATCCGGTACCAATTTACCGATCCCTGAGGGATGAGAGGCTTGGTTGACCCGGAGCGGAATCGAACTAGCACCATACTCGTGCTAGACGGACATCACTACCACTGTGCTATCTGCCCTTATATATATATATATATATATATATATATGAATTTATGTATATCTAGATAAACATAAAACATACTTCCGCTATTATGAACTACAATAACAGCCTAAGAAACGACTAAATATAACAATGCATGAGCAATTGTGTTGCAATTTGTTGTAGAACTCCACAGTTCACTTCAAGTACCATCTTCCAAATTGTTCTCTTCACTTTGAACTCAAATTGCAGTTAATAAGAAACGAAAAGATACCCGATCACAAAATTCCTTGCTAAAGATATCACGCCGTGTGCTGGCCCACTGCCCCAGTTTGATGAACGTTGGGCCGCTGCTCTAAAATTTAGCTATAACCACTTGTTGATACATTCACGTGCATGATTGCAACGCATTTGGTACAAAAATAATGCCAGACTCTAAATTTTAATCAAAACGCCTCAGCTAATTTTTATCGTCATCGTTAGTGTACACAAGAAGCAGTAGAATCTACAAATCATTCCTTACCAGGTATATCCTTCTATATTCTCTCAGAATGATACTCGGATTTTCCGGTATCTCAATTCGAGGAATCTAAAGTATTCGTCCGGAAAGCCTACCTATTGGTAAACCAATACCAGGAATCACCGCTGTCCTCCTACCAAATTAGTCGCATGGTGGCGAATCTCCCTCTGATCCACAAAGGTCGGCGACTGCTTGGGGTGGTGACGACCTCAGAAAGGCTTCAGCCAGGCTGACCTCACGATTCCAGAAAATCACAACGGCTAAGCGAACAAAATTTCGGCCTCAGTACCCTGCACCGTGGGTGCTCCTTTCTCCGATGTCAGGCGGTGAGACAAATGGTGAGAGGCAATCCAATCTCGGATTGCAGAGAACATCATTGGAAACACTCAAAACGAGCATGCCCGACACGGCATAGAAACTGCTCATTGCTCTTCACATATAAACACCGGAACAGTCTCTTCAGACGCCAACCAATACGCTCTTCCTGAGGCTGAACAAAAAGCAGGAGAACCGACACATGGCAAATGGATGAAGAAACTTTTGCCATTCGGAAAACTTCTGTTGCAAAATGCCATAAGAGTTGGCTTTGTCATATGAAGGATAAAGGATAAAGCTCTACGCGTTGATCAATCCCAGAGAGATGTGCCATGCATCCAACTTCATTAGCCATCGTTTGGAGGTGATTGAATACATATCTGGCTTTACAATAACTCGCGGTGGCCCGCCAATGTATTGAGCCAGTGCTACTATCCTCCCAGACAAGTTTGGTATTATACCAATTTACCGACGCCAGAGGGGTGGAGGGCTTGGTGAGCCTGGGGCGCTGGGATCGACCCCGTGTGTATTGCATATCACGCCACACGCGGCTTTGACGTATACCTATTTAATTTCTATCTACTCACGTCATACGAAATCCTACCACCACACTAGGCCATTCTTCGGCTCCACACTGCGCTTCAAAAGAAAGTTGCTATCATCAACCAACTATTACTCGCCAAATTGTACAGCTGATGAGAATAAACTCGATGCATTCTACAGTTAATTAAAGGAAATAATCCACAACGAAAACAGTTTCTGTAAATTTGTTGTTAAAAACTTCAATGCTAGACTAGGAAGGGCTGAGGAAAATAAATAAAGGGCACAATGTTCGGAACAGGAAATCGAAGTGACAGTGGAAACTATCATGCAGGACTCCTACTGGTAGCTGATTTCTTTCATGGCAAATCATTTTTTGAGAAGAGAGAAAACGCCGAAGGTCATGGGAGTCTTTTAACGACACCGCGGCTTCGAAGATCAATCATATTCTCACGAACAGATAATGGTTCCTCTTTGACACCTCCAAGGTGCTTAAATTCTGTACTAGATCACACCATCGCTTTCTCCGCGAAAAGATTCGATTCAACCATAAACTGGAAAAGAACTGTTATCGCCTAAGAAAAACAATACAAGTCATGTATGACGACAATGTTCTCGACAAAATCCTCTCATATGTCTGATAGATTAACAAAGACCAGGCCGAAAACTACAAAACACTTGCCAAAGGACTTGAGCTTGCACCGAACTCGCCTCAGTTGCTCATATGAGAAGTTCGGACCGCGTCTCTATTACTAAGAAAGAACTGCTCGAAAAAAAGAAGAGGAAACCGAAGAATGATCTTATTTCCACACACCTACCAATGTTGCTAACAAATGTCACCTGCAGATTTTTTTCAGATTTACATCGGTACAGGCAGAAAAAGTTATTGGAATCAGCACAAAAGTGAATTAGTTCGAAGAGATTCGGCAGAATGTGGAATATACTGCTCCGCTATCGGCTCCGATATCAACCCTGACGAACGAAGACCATAGTATCATTAAATCTAGCCATGATGAGGAACTGATAACGAAAAATTTCTGCACCAATGTTTTCCGCTCCACGACTCCCGTCTTGAAGCCTGAAATCTCCGCTAGAAAATTACCCGGGATTCTAGTCTGTGAAGCTTGAGCTGCGGATTGAGAGTATGAAAAAAATACAGCTCCAGGATTCGGTAATACCATCGCTGATTTCCTTTAAGCTGGAGGGTACAAATCAAATGTATTTTTCACAATCCATATGACATCCTACCTTCAAAAGGAAAAATCCCAGACCGGTGGAGAGCGTCATGCATGGCTACCCTATCCAAGAAAAGTGACCGAAGAGATCTTCGTGATTACTATCCAATATGCTTGTTGAGTGTACTCTACAAACTATCAACGACGATTTCTCTACTGCGTTCATAAAGACCATAGATGCAGCACAAACAGGTGAGCAAGCAGGATTCCCATAAGGATCCCATTGCATAGACCATATCCAAAACGTGTCACATGTTACAGAAGTCTGTAGGGCATACCAGCTGCCTTTGTCCTAACTTTTGTTGGCGTTGAAAAACCGTTTGACAGTGTCGAAATGAAAACAATCCTATCAGAGCTCCCAACAAAGAGTGAACTGGTCCTATATACGAACACCAGCCTAGTGATGCCGAAACTGCAGCACAAATATACAGCTTTTTCATCGACCCCTCACCACACCTATAAGGAAACGGAGTTCAAAAATGCGATACAATACCACCAAGGCTGTTTACTGCTGCACTGCAGTGGGTTCGATTGGGATGAGAAGGCACAGGTATTGATTGAGAATTCCTATAAAACCTTCATTTCGCCGACGACATCAACTCAAGAAGTGCCAGTGAAGCAGAAACGACGCTCAATGAAATCAACTAGGCGAGAAAAAGACTGTACTACGCACAAATAAAAAAAGAGCCAATTCATGAAGAAACCACGGTGCGAAGATGAAGAAATCAAAGTAGGTGGTTCCCTGATTACAGAAACCATCCACAACTGTATAACGCTCAAATCCCACTTCTTCCTTCACTCACATTTGATGTACTAAACGAATCAGTCGTTCCTGCTAACAAGTTTTGGTCAGTGATCACATTTACGAAATACTTAAAGTAAATGAATAGTGAAGGATCAAACCTGAATAACGAATAGAACAGAAGACCACCAGATCTCTTTCAGGTAATGCACACGACACGCTAGTGGATAAGCAATAACAAGAGGTAAAAAACGAATGGCTAATGTTATACATCTGAAATGATCTGTAAAATGCATAAAATACATAAGGAAATATTAAAACTGCTACAAAGATTGTAACCATTATGAAAGAAAAAAGTCTTACCTTATAAGCTTTCTAAATAAAACCCAACTCCTAGAAACCAAATACAATGGAAAATAGACGAGATTGACGAAGGAAGAAGACTCCTCAAGCACAGGATTCTAAATAATGAACCAGTACTTAGTAATTGAACGATAAACAATAGGTACTACTAGGCCACTCCACACTATTGAGCTCGAAGCTCAGGCATAAATCTGGTTCCGCGCACTGTAACGAAAGTAAAAAGCTTTAACGAAAAACTAGAAATAAAAATAGTTATGTAGTAAGATCCCAGAGTAAACTGTTAGAAAGTGATAACATACTAATAAGAAACCTCCAGCGCTTAAAAGAAAAAAAGAAAGAAAACCTTCCATAGATAACAAATTAGCAGTAAAGCATAATTTTGTTGGAGTCCAAACCGTTCTTTTCAATGATAAGACTATCTTTCAGAATAGGTCCTCACTACTACAGGCAGTTACCGCATTTGTTGGTCAGAGGGAGACTTCCAACGATACTAGTTTCACTTCAGCAGGGTCGTGGACCCTGGTATTGGTTTACAATTAGCTGGGTTTCCTGATGGAAACGCCGGATTCTTTCTCAATTTGAGAGCCTCTGCTATGAGTATGAATCCTACACCTCCCAGCCACGATAAGGGGGTACACCGTTGGGTGGAAAACAATAAACAATAAGATAAAACGATTCAACATTCACTGTAATGCCGTGAAGAGGTCGAGCATTGTTCACACGGCTACTAAGCGACTAGTAAGCAAATTAACACCTCGAAAAAAACCGAACACAGAGGGAACAAAACAAACAAACAATAATCACCAGCATGATAAGAGGTTTCTACAGAACTTTTCTAGAACAAACAAATTAGCAAAGCACAAGAAAAGTTGCTGAAAAGATCAGAAAACTGCAACAATCCCAGTGCCAAATTCAGTGCCACTAAAATCTTTACTACCATTTACAAATGGCTAGTAATGCTATATGAGCACAGTCCTAATTCAACAACACTAACCAGTCAGCTTTTCCACTTTCGCAAACTTTAGATTTCCCCATTTAAAGCATTTAACTTACTACATGGGGAGTGAGTAGCCAAGGATTGTCCAGCACCGTCTGACATTGTAGTTTCTTTGTTTTCAGCACTCCAAAGAGTGATGCGCCTGATACACCAATCAGTAGACGAATCCTGAAACAAATATCTACTTTTGCTTACTTTAGAAACCTGATAATCACTTAATTTTGCATGAACAGTCAATACTTTTCCGTCATTTAGGTCGACGGGTTATTCCTGATAGCACTGGTAGGGCAAAAAGATTGGCCCAGAGTAAGACAGAACGAGGGCCTCAGTGGAGCAGTGGATAACACGTAAGCCCCCCTGGAAGGCGTCATCGCTGGTTCGAATCTGGCTTGGAGACCAGGTTTTGCAAAAATATCTCAGCATCATAATGGCTGCATTTACCATAATCCCTTGCTGTGAAGAAGTAATGGGCGCTAGGTAAAAGTTACATATAATCAATATTTTGTTGTGTTGGCAGACCTACAGGGAACTTCTTAGTATGGGTAACGTCTCGTCACCTGATTCTTTTTCAGAGCTGCTATAATTAGTAGGCATCCAGTGCCTACAGCAGTTATTCTTTACGATAATCAGATCGAGTAAACATAGGGTAAAGTGGAATGCTACACAAGACGGCTTCTTTATCAAGTCTCGTCACCTCATTCTTTTTCAGAACTGCTATAATTAGTAGGCATCCAGTGCCTAGAGCAGTTATTCTTTACGATAATCAGATCGAGTAAAAATAGGGTAAAGTGGAATGTTACACAAGACGGCTTCTTTATCAAGCTCGTTCTCTTCTTCACGTTCCCTCGGAAGAAACGATCTTCTTCAAGTACATCAAACGCCTGCCAGTTCCTACAGTCCTCGAAAAGGTCACATAATGTGGAAAACGTAGCATTGGAAGCTGAGAAACGATAAACTTTACCATCGAATCATACGAGGTAACTAGTTTAGATCATCGGATAGATCTCCTTCATTAACTGTAGGTAATATACACCTTCTTGAAATCTTCGGCTTACACGAGGTTGCGATATAAGCTTTATTCGACCGATGTTTCGACGTCTTATCTTCGTCTTCATCAAAGCTGATGGTCCGAATCGATGATCAATTCGAAACTTAACAATCCAAGGAGGTATTCATTACTACTACCGAAAGTAAATGACGGTCGGTTTAAAAATTTTAAGTAATCTATCAGTGCATAATGACCACTACAGGTTATCGATTAATTGTATTCTCCACTTTAACGTTGCATGTTAATGAGATGCGTGATCCTTTCAGAATGACAACGCATGGAATAACTTCCTTCAGCAACCTCGTTTAAGCTTGTCAGTATAACAAAACGTTCTCTATTAAGTGGATGAGAGTTTGTCTGTTCTTACACTCCTCGAACAGAACACAATATAGAAAAGGAGGAGCCAGTGGAAGCTGAGAAACGATGAACACCACCAAGGACTGAATCATATGTAAAACGTAACTAGTTTATTACATCAAACAGATTCCCCTCGAATAGTTTACCGCTTCATTGTGACTAGGAAGTGCTCTTAGGTGTCGGGCTACGATGTACACCGAGTGAATTCATACCCCAGCAAGGTCCCACAACCCCAAAGCTGAGGAGTCTGACATTTCTATCAGGAAGCCCAGCTAAAGGTAAACCAATACCAGAATCCACTAGCGTCCTAGTTATGACTAGTGGCATGGTAACAAATCTTCCTCTGATCTACAAGAGACGATTGCTTGTGGTGGTGACGACCTGGAGCAAATTTTGGCCAGGCTGTCCTCGGTACTCCAGGAAACCACAATGGCTAAACTAGCAAAACTTTGAGAAAATGGAAATTGTGCTATGGTCCGCACATCCAGTGAAGACGGATCATCCAAGTGTCCAAGCAAGTAACAAACACCTTTCAAAAACTCAAAGCAACTTATCAGTACGTAGTGACCACTACAGGCCGGGGATTAGTTGTGCTGCTCACTATAAGGTTGCATGGTAACGACATGCATATCACTAACGAGGCAAAGCGGCCCTTCCAGAGTAAACATGTCCACTATACTACAATCAAACTGAAGATTTTACAAAGAGATCATACCTAGTTGATGCTTTCAACGTTCCCGAATGATAGAATCTTGATCGGAGAGCTACGAACGATCGAGATCGTAATGAACCTGTCAGCCGTAGGAATAGCATTCAGTGCTCAAGTTAATATTTCTGACCAAAAAATACCAAAAAATAACAAATTGTGCATAGAAACCTGCTGAAAACAATGCATCTCGTTGGGCGACGGACTATGAAACAGTAAAGTAAAGTGCGAACTTCCACAGAAGTGTCTTCTAAGTATAAACACATTTAAAAACTGCTCCGAATATATACGATGCATTGGGAACAATGCAAAAATATCAAAACCAATTAGGCCTTACGATGATCTTCCTTAAATTTTACAAAATATCGTAGGAATAAGTGAAGAGCAATAAGCACAATGCAAGTTATGGGAAATAGCAAATGGTGTACTGAACAGCTGCAATGAATGCAGTACGCAAAAATGCGGTTCTGCTAGGGGAACAATTCGTAGACGCCATAGGAGTCGAGAAAGATCAGAGCGATGATGCCAAGTTCCTAAAGGAACAAGGACAAGGATAAAGCTCTCGACGTTGATCAATCTCTGAGGGATGAGCCATGCATTCGACTTCATTAAGCGTCATTTGGAGATGATTGGTTGCATGTCTGGCCTTTACAATGACTCGCGGTGTCCTACCAATGTATCGAGTCAGTGGTGCTATCCTCGCATACAAGTCTGGTACCAATTTAGCGAACCCGGAAAGATAGAAGACTTGGTGAATCTGGGTCCCGTAATCGAACACGGGCGTATTGCAAAGCCACTCTGGCCACCGCGATGCAGGCACGCTTCGGTGGAACATGAATAGCGTAAACCACAAAAAAATAAAAATGAAAAGAACAATAAAAATAAAAGTAAAAATCGACAAGAAAAAGGCCGGTTCCGATATACATCTTCGGATGCTATCTGTAGTTTGCATTTGGGTACTGGAGATCTTCTACAGAATACAATTTTAACTACTTTGTTGTTATGGCTGTGAGGAGGTAAAGCAAGATCTGCCATAGCTGTGACCAAGTGTTCAATCAAATGGAATACCAATAATGGTCGCGTGAATATCGGCTGTCCGTTTCAGTTGGCCCCGTCACAACCTCGTTAGTTCGCTTGGTTGTCGAAGTTGATGAACGGCACTGTTTCTAACGGACATTGTCCACTTTACTCTGTGCCTCTATGTAATACTGTAGAACAAATCTATAATTATATCTTCTTATCCTTAAGGAGTCACGTGGCTAAAATGGTTTCCTATTCTCATGGTTTCATTCCTCACTGTTTACAAATCATCCACTTCATATCTCATCTCAGTCGATATCAGTTGCGGATCGATGTATTGGTGTACGAATTCTATCCCTATGTTTTTATGTGATTTGCGATGTTCGACACTTGAAATAACGTTTCTTCGATGTGGGTGGTAACCAACTACTGGGTTTGAATCTCGTAAATTGAGAAATTTTACATGACTGAAGCGAGAACGGCCAAATCCAGCGTCTAACACTTCATCGCGCTTATCCACTCGAAAAAAACGAAGTTCCAGAAGGCTGGAAAAATTCAAGGTGACTTATGCTTCTGTAAAGTTAGCAAATAAGAACCACAATGATGCTGAAATATTTGAGAAACTGCGGACCGCAGCTGTCTGCAGTGGGGAGCGAACGCATTATTATCCCTTCCGATGGCTAACGCCTTCACCACTACGCCACGCCTTTTGCAAACATCTCAACATTATTGCCGATGTATCACACGTAAAACCTTACTATGAAAAATTACAATAGGCATTAAATAAAAAGTTAACATTATAACAAATAATAATTTGCAGTATGTGAATGCTCGTTTTCAAAGGAGTCGTCGACACGTGCTGCCACTTATTTTCAGTACATTAATTATCGTCATTCTTACTAAAATATAGCATTGCACTAGAGCTTGTTAGGCTGGTATCCAATGAAATAATGGGGCTTTATTCTTTATTTAATTTTCATTTGATTTTTGTTTAATTTTTATTCCTTCCTTATTTATTTTCCATTTAATTCTTATTTAATTTTCATTTTTTATTTAATTTTTGGTTAATTCTTATTCGTTTTTTGTTTAGTTTTTATTTAATTTTTACTTAATTTTTATTTAATTCATTTTCAATTTTTGTTTAATTTTTCTTTATTTTTCACTTAATTTTTATTTAATTTATCTTTAATTTTTACTTGATTTTAATTCAATTTATTTTTAATTCTTTCTTTACTTTTTATATAATTTTTATTCAGTTTGTACCTATTTTCTACCTATCTTTCACTTAATTCTTGTTTAACTTTTATTTATTATTTGTTTATTTATTATTTGACTCTTATTTATTCTTATTTATTTCCATTTATTTTCACCTAATTTTTATTTAATTCTTTTACACATTTTTTGTCAAAGAACTAAAAAAGTTAATAAAATAAACAAATAATGTAATAGTTTTGCCGTAATAATGTTAATTTTATTTTTGTTATTTGTTATAATAATGTTTGTTATAATATTTTTTGTGGATAAAATTGAAAAAAATAAAAATTGAATAAGAAATGTGTGAAAAATAAATAAAAATAGATAAAAATTAAACGAAGAAATAAAAATTAAACAAGAATTAAATGAAAAATAAATAAAAAACAAATAAAAATTAGACATTCATAGCTAGCTGAGAGACAGGCGAAACGAAGGACACGCATGGTGTGGTGGTGAACGCGTCACTCCCAAGGAAGGTCAATAGCGCGTTCGTTCACTTGCGGTCCAGAGTTTTGCAAATATCTCAGCAACGTTGTGGTTGTATTTCGCTTAGTAACCTGCCATGAAAATTATAGAAGGCAGAAAACAAAACGTTAAACATTATACATTTAATTTTTTATTTAAACAAAGATTAAATAAAAAAATAACTCGTATATAATGCTGAGATATTTGCAAAACCCCGTACCGGAGGTGTATACGAGTTATATTTCGCAACATACCCTGCCATTAAAAAGAAAAAGGCACTAAATAAAAGGGTTTAAAAAATAAATAAAAAATAGAAGAAAAACAAACAAAAATGAATAAAAAATAAGTAAAAACAAAAAAATTAGATAAAAATTAAGTAAAAATCTATAAGAATAAGTAAAAATTCAATAACAAATAAATTTCAAACAAACAAAAATTTAAAAAAATTAAACAAAAATTAAGTGGAAAATAAATAAAAAATAAATAAAAATCAAATATTCGATTTTTCATTTATTTTTTGTTTAAACGAAAATTATAAATTAAAAAAGTAAAAGAAAAGCAGATAAGAAATGAACAAAAATAAATAAAAGTGGAAAAGTTAGATAGAAACAAAGTAAAAGTAAGTAAAAATTAATAAGAATAAATTAAAATAAAAAATAAAACTAGATGCAAATTAGATAAAAATTGGGTAGGAAATAACAAAAAATTAAAAAAAAGTTAAATGAAAAAATAGAAATTAAATAAGAATTAAATAAAAAATAGATAAAAAATAAACGAAAATGAATAAAGAACAAATAAAAAATAAGTAAAATTGAGTAAATATTTTAAAGAATCAAATAAAAATTGGATAAAAATTAAATGGAATTTTTTTAAAAAAAGTAAATAAAAATCGAATAAAAATTAAACATAAATTGAAAAAATATTAGTAAAAAGTTAAATATAAATCAAATAAAAATTAAGTAAAAATTAAACAAAAAGTGAATAAAAACTAAATAAAAATCAAATAAAAAAGGTATAAAAGTTAAACAAAAATTAAAGTATAATAAAATTAACTAAAAATAAGCCCAAAAAAATAGAAAGTGTAAAATAAAAATTGAATAAAAATTTAGTAGAAAGGAAACTTTGGTTCTGGTTAAATCAAAATGTGAAAAAAATATGTGAAAGATGAATAAAAGTGAAATGGGAATAAAAAAGACATTTCATATACGATGACCTAATGCACCAACAATGATAGTGAGGTGAAGTTAGAAACATAGGCTCAAACATTACAAACAAAAATAAATTGGTGGGAATAAAACTGCCATGAATGGCCTCCCTGTTGAGAATTTCACATCTCGAAAATCTCTGAGGTGCACCAGAAAGAACTTTTCGCTCAAAAATTAGGACCATCCTGAAGTAAGAAGTATTCATCAAAAAAGAGCGACAAGAATTAAGTGCTTTTTTTGTTACTTCTGTAAATTCAACTATGGTTGAACTTCTACATGCATAATCAGTGTTTTTCTTGATTGACTTCTTTACACGAGGAATCTTTGGTATAGCAAGCAATTCAATGGTATCACCTTTCCACGACCAACTTTCTGTTAACCTCAGCATTGATTGATAATTCGACGTTTTTCTTCAATAAGCAGACACGAGGTTGTTATTACAAAATTTATTAGGATACAATAGCTAACGTTGTTTCGCCTTCTTCAGAGCCGTTTATTTCTTGTAAGTATTCAAGTTAGTTGCTGGATAGCAGCCGCACAGAGTAATACATGGGCGATAACTGTCTGTGTCAGGTCATTGGATTAGCCTGGGATATGGCGCCAGGTCGCGCGTGATGATAAGACACTCCTCCTTGCGGTTCATTTTTGAATTTTTGGAGTTGATCCAAAACGCTTCAAGGGTTTTACGCGCTGATGTTTTTGATTCGTGCGTGAGGATAGTGACTCCTACTTCAAAATCTTTTCCGTTCTGTTCCGCATCCTATGCGCACCTAGTGGAGTGTTTGGTTTTAGTTTAGATTTACCGACTAGGTGTTCTTCTATGCGGACGCAGAGCGGTCTACTCGTTTCGCCATCGTATTCGTACCTGCACGCTTTGCAAGAGATTAGATAGAGTGTACCCGAACTCATAGAATCACCGTCTCTACCGTTAGGACAAATTATGCAGTTTTTCGTTATGCATAGACAGACGGTCATATAGGCGGTTGCAAATTAGCTGGCGCCTTGGAGTGTTCAATGGTAGTTCTGTCACTCTTACGGAATTCTCTAGACCGGCCCTAATTAAGCAACGTTTTATAGCAGCATTTATTTCGTTTGAAATAAAGGGCAAGAGGAACGGTGTCTTGTTTTCGATAGAATTGTCGCTCTCGGGCGTGGGATTTCCTCGATGCCTATGCCGAGAAGCTACAGTTTCATAACCATTTGAAACGGCTATTTGCCGCGTCAGTTTCGAGGATTCTTCCCTCTGCTCTCTACCTGTGCACACGCTGGCGGCGGTTCGAAACATATTTCTTATAAGCGCCCTTTTAGTGTGCGAGGGAGGAGAGGAGAGGTAATGAACCACTATATTCTTACTGTTTGGCTTTCGATACCATTTTGTGTTGTAGCAGTTTTCGGATAGGTTGATTTGAACGTTTAGAAATGGAAGCCAGTTTTTTTTTGGTATCTCACGAGTGAATTTTATGTACTCTGACTGTTCGTTCAATAACTCAAAGCATTTGTCCATCTCCTCTTGTATGGAGCAGATGACAAAACAATCATCTATATACCTACAGTAGAGTAACGGCCTGAGATCGATTACTGGTGCTTCAGACATAAAGGCAACGGCAAGGGTTGGTGCCAGTCGCTGTCCCATTGCCAACTCTCTAATTTGCGCGTGATATCTCCCGGACCATCTGAAGATCGAGCAGTTTAAACAAACCATTAGGAAGACCATAAGCTGATGAACCGAAAAGCCATACATGTTAATTGCTCCTTTGTGTTGCTCACACGCCCCGGGGGTCAAAATATCATTTTGAAATAGGGCGCCGGGTCACGCGTGAGTGAGGCATTCGTCCTTCCGGTTCATCTGTGGATTTTTGAAATTTATCCAAAACGCCTCAAGAGTTTTGCGCGTTGATGTTTTTGATTCCTGCGCTAGGATCCGCACATTCACTTCAAAATCATCGCCGTTGTGCGCTTGTGCGCTATGCGTACCTAGAGGGGTGTTTAAACGGATTTCAGCTCTTCCATCTAGATGTTCTTCTATGCGGACACAAAGTGGTCTACCCATTTCCCCGATATATTCCTCGCCGCATGCATTACATGAGATCAAGTATATTATACCTAAACTCATAATGCAATCCCCGTCTCTCTCGTTGGGACAGATCATACAGTTTTCTGAGCTGCACAAACGATCATGGAGACGGTTTCGAACTAACAGGCGGCGTAGGGTATTGGGTGGGATGTCAACAATCGTTACATAATTTTCAAGACCACTTTTTCTTAAGCACTTTTTAATGGCGTGACTTACTTCATTTGATATGAAGGGCAGCTTAAAGGGGATCCTACTTTCGTCTGAAATATTATTTTGGGAAACCACCTAACGTTTTCCTCTAACCCGAGTGGCTTCTACTTCGTAGCCATTGGAAATGGCAATTTTTCGTGTCAGGCTTCGCCATTCCTTCCTTTCCTCTTCTCCTGTACATACATTTTTAGCCGTACGATACATATTTTTGATAAGTGCTTTTTTCATGTGTGAAGGATGAGAGGAGAGGCAGTGGATTAG